>VXBX01006539.1:44985-124006 GCA_013400415.1 Scytalopus superciliaris
TGATGGAAGGAGGAGGGCACATCCGAGAGGTCCCTGACGCCGGGGTGTCCTTTCCCGAGCAGGAGCAGAAGGCGCAGCTGGAAAAGGAGGTGTCCCGCAGCCGCATCCCGCGCCTGGTCCTCCGGCCGCAGCAGAAGGTATCCCCGGCTTCCGAATCGCCCTTTTCGGAAGAGGAAAGCCGGGAATTTAACCCTCCTAGTTCCTCCGGGCGCTCCGGCAGGACCATCAGCAGCAACAGCTTCTGCTCAGGTACCGCAGAGAGACCCTCCCTGCCCCGGTGTTCCGGGGGGACACGGTGTGCCCACCACGCCGACCCTCGGGGCTGCGCTGTCATGCCCAGACGCAGGATCTGTGTGTCGGGCTCGTATCGAGCCCTGGTGAGCGACCCGGCCGGCTTTGCAGATGAAGAGGGGCGACCATTGATTTTTCCAGGGAAATCTAGTATCTGTTCTTTTAATGTGTCCGTAAACGACACCAGATGTTTCCATTTCGAGTTCTGCTATCCGCTGCTAAAAAAGTTGACGGTTTTACTGCGGCAAAAGAGTTGCTTTAAAGAGAAAGATGTGCCTTGAAAACTGCAGCGTGGGTTTTGAGGCATTTTGAAAAGCCCTGAAGTCAGGAGTCTGTAAAACAGGGGAGTTAGTATTAAGGGTATCAGACTGCAATTCCTTTTGGTGTAGAGACGATGATCTCCATGAATCAGAAGATGTTGAAGTTTTCACTGTCATACTGAATTGAGTTTTGTTTATTTTAGAATTTAGGCTTCTCCTGATCAGTGTGTCACCAGATGAGTTGGGAATGATGGCTTCTCCACAGAGAGGCCAATGGCTGGGTGATAGTTCAGAAGCAAATTACTACTCTCCAGCTGTAAACCACAAAAGTGTAATTTGCTTTTCAAAATAAGTATATCCCGTTATGTGAGACACAACTTAAACCCCATTTTTTATGTTAAATATTTGCCCTGTGTAGCATTTAGCACAATTTAAGTGCCTCAGCTAGCAGTGAAAGACTCAGATGCCTACTAGTGGTGAGTGATTTTTTAATTCAGCAAAACTCTTCGCCACGTATGACATTATGCACATGGATAACAAAATTGAGGGGATCACATCATTAACACCTTGGACTCTATATGCATATGGTAATTTAACGGTATTTTGGTGTCCAAAAATTTGTTTTCAATAGTCAGTATTTTGGAGAGCATAACATTTTTAGTGGTGGACTTGGAAGTGCTAAGTTAATGGTGGGACTTGATGACCTTAGGGGTCTTTACAACCTGAATTACAATGATTCTGTAATTCTCTAACTAAAAATCTGTAATAATTAATATCAAAGCAAGTTCCTAAACTTGCTGCTTTTTTTTTTTTTTTTTTTTTTTTTTCCCCCTCATAAAGTATTTCAGTTACCAGAGATTTTCCTGGGAACAGACTGAGATGCTCATATTTATCTTGGTCTTCACTTCAGTGGATCAGATTATTATTACTATTATTTTAATTCCTTTAACTAAAAACAGTGTGTTGAACACAGTGTACAAGTTTTTGTAGGTGAGAAACACAATATCCATGTTTGAGTCTAGCTTTGCCAAATTTTGCAATTCAGACTCAGTGGAATGATCTATTTGGTTATTGTTTAATGAACAATGCAGTGTATTAAACAAACATCGTAGAATTGTAAGAATACTGAAGTCTTTTTCCCATGCTTTTTTAATCCCTCCACCTTACCTGCTTGAAAAGTCCTTTTGCCTGTTCCAAAGAAATAAAATCTTTTGAAGCTTTCTAGAAAAACATTATTTTTATGATCTCTCCCAAATGGCTGCTTTTCATCCTGATTTTTTTCCCTGTGTGTTGACAAGCCTTTCATCTCGATTACTGACTTTTTTTTTTCATGTGTTGAGTTTGTACCGTGTTCTTCAGATCTACTCAACATGTAGCTGCCAGAGTCATATACCCTTGCTGTCCCATTGCACCACACAGGCTGTCTTGAGTCCCAACAGCACATTGTATTTACTTGGGGTGTGTCTGATCTCATGGTTTACAGTTTTAAGGCACTCTTCACAGACAGTACAGTGCTGGTCTCTTAACCTGTGGCTTAAGCACAACTGCTCATCCTTTTATTTCTTTTATTCAACTTTTATTGTTCCATGAATGCTGCATTGATTTAGTTTGAATTTTTTTCCCCATGCTGATAACTTTGTGCTTCTAAAGCTGCCTGCAGCACCTACACCTGTACAGACTGGGGAAGGGATGGTGAAGAGCTGCACGGAGAGGTGAGTGGAAGGGCTGCAGCCTCTAACTTGCCTTTCCTGGCAGTTCATCTTGATTGCAAAGTGGCATGGGCAGAAAGGTTATTTAAAATTAGCAAGTAGTACATTTGGAAGAGATGAGCAAATGAATATGAACAAGAATGTAGCAGTATGCAAAAGTTCACGTATATTTGGATACATGTCTTTTTTGTAGCTTCTTTGGAGCATTAAACTCCAAAATGTTCTTGATAAGCAACAGATAGTATGAATTGATCCCCAGAATAATTCCTTTCCTCTCTACCCGTCTCTTGTCAAGTTGTTCCCTACCTTTCTTCCATTGTTATTGACACCGAGTAGTTATGATCAGTACATTACTTTTTACACTAATAGAAATTACTTTTTTCCCCCCTCATCTATTAAACATGTATTTTCTTCTTGATTTCCTAGAACCTCTGGTGTTGTCCATTTTCCCTGCGTGCTTACATTCACCTAATGCATAAGTGAAGACTTGGAGTTCTTTTTTTCTAAATGAGAGTGGCAGGGCCATCTAGGTATTACTAATGTTAGTTTTGGGAACCATGACAGTGCTGCAGGCATGGTGGCAACAGCAAAAAGTACCTTTTGGCAACAGAAAAGAGACAGTTTTTGTAATGCTTAGTTTCTTTTGAAGTTGTTAGTTCTGGCTCTGATAGGTTTAAAATTTGCATGATCAGCTCCCTCTTTGTCTTATTCAACTGGATCAGAGACTCACTTGACCATGTTGGTCAATTATTTGCAGTTGACTTTATGTCAGATTTACTTTGTAAGTCCACATGAGACATGGTGAGACTGTTAGTCTTATCTGTGATATTCCTGATGAAATATGTTTTTAATATTCTTTGTTTCTGCCAAG
This sequence comes from Scytalopus superciliaris, assembly GCA_013400415.1. Lineage (NCBI taxonomy): Eukaryota > Metazoa > Chordata > Aves > Passeriformes > Rhinocryptidae > Scytalopus > Scytalopus superciliaris. The sequence goes on from VXBX01006539.1 coordinate 48,117, forward strand.
TGAACATGGATGCTGTCTGGATGTTGTGTAGGCAAGCTGAGCCTTTGTATCAGTATTCACCATGCACAATCGTTCCTTAAAATCTTAGAGCATCTGGGGTCCTGGTTGTCATTTGATATGGAAGCACTTCTCTCCTCTGGCTTGGATGTTGGCCACAGAACTCATATGATGTCAAATGATGAAAAAACACTCTCCCAGAAGCTTTGTCTTGCTCAGCTGCTACTGAGCCTTTGCCCATGTCAAGCGTGTTTTTCTCATAAGTTTCACTTCGTTTCAAAGTGGCTGCTTGCACTTACCTTGTCAGTCGTGCAGAGAAGACGATTTAAATCATCGCAAACAAACCAACTGCTGATGGATCCATGGTAGAGCAGCTGGTGAGGCTTTGGTCATTCCAGTTACTGCATTTGCCTTGTAAGAAATACAGTACATTGGGCGGGGCAGTATCCTTGATTTTGGTGTACATGTCCTTTTGATACCAAAACAGTTGCATATTGGTTCAAAGTCAGCCTGGACATGCTAAGGCCAGTAGGTATGTTTAGCTTTTCTTTTTAAAAGGAGTTTAGTGTTTTCTACTTTCAGTTTCTGAATAGCTCAGTTTTTAAATTTCTCTTTATGAAGAAGACTTGTTATGTGCTACCTTTATAAAAATGCTCAAGCTCTCTGTCAGCCTTTTACCGGAAGCCAGCTGCCTGAATTTCTGGAGGTAATGCAGTGAAGCTTTTGTAACCGAGATGCAGCTTTGCAGGAAGCACTTGTGCATTTAATAGCTGGTTCAGCAAAGGAATTTTTGAGCCAGAGGACTTGGTCTATGCCCATAGAAAACAGTTCCTCTTTTCTTGGGCTTACCTGTAAATCAGCTTTTTACCTAGACTGAATAGTCCTACAGGTTCTTGAAAACCAGTAGCATCTCTGTACATCAGTGATTATGACTCCCTCCAATGCAGTCTTCAAAAATAGGAGTTGAAGCTTCTTTTTTTCTTTTTCATTAAAATTTCAAGATCTAGTTCAATGCTCATTCCAGTTTAATCCTTATTTCATAACTCCTTTTCTAGTGTAAACATTTATTTTTTTTAAATCTTATCCTTCGCATGTGTCGCACAATAAATATGCACCTGTACAGCAGCTGCACTGTGAGCCTGGGGGTGTGGGCGCTGCAGGGAGAATCTCAGTGTTGCCATTCCCTGCTCTCTTGCTCCTGGGCACAGGCCCCTTGAACTCAGAGATAATCTTCCAATTGGCCCTGCTGTATTGATCAGTGCTGGGACTGAGCTCACAGTGCATGTGTCAAAAAGAGCACGTAGGCTTTAGACAGGCTTGCTGAAGTCCATGTGAATGTGCAACCCATACTGATAGCCACAGGCAAGAAGAGGATTTTACAGGTGTTACTGAAGAAAAAGTTGTACCTTTTTGCACTCCAGTAAATCATTTCTTTGCTAGAGCACTGAAGTAGGTTGTATTGTAAACCAGCTGGCCTTGGAGGTTACACTATTAAAGTGTGTGGACTTAAATATATGTTCCTGAACAGAAATAGATACAGGAAAACAATTTTTTACTTTTTAACAAGTCAACATATTGAGGCCAGAGAGTTAATATAAATTATGGAAAATAATTTTTCCTATTATTTGTGTGTATATGTATGTATTATTATGGAAATACTGAGCTCTCCCATGTTTCTTGTTATAAAAGAAAATATTTTGTTTAAATAGTTCCTTTGTTTTTAGTCAGAGCTGCTGATTCAAAAAAACTTGGTTAAAAGTTCTCAAGTGTGTGATATTGAAAGTTAAATTTTCCTTCCTGCAGTCCTTTATGCTATGCTTTTCCACAGTCTTTCTGCCTTTTTTTCAGGCTTCTGAAGTGGAGGTCTTCTCCAGTGCATTTGTTTGCTGCACTCTGTAAGGCAGTTCAGTGATCCCTGTGATATTAATTTACAAAAATGTTGAAACAAAGTCTGCTTTCAAAAATGCACATATGGGCATTTTGCATGAGGGTGATACTAGTGACATGCTTCCTTTTCTCACTGCTGCTTCCCTAGAGAATTTCCTGCTGGATCGGCTTACATGCAAATAATTTATTATTGCTTCATATTGTGAGCTGCCAGTTTTGTTTCCGTGGTGCAGAGATCTGTTCCAAACATGGAAATGAGGAAAGTGCTGAGGTACTAAAGAGCAAACCCTACTCAGTCCTCAGTTTTTGGCGTTTCTCTGCTTCCCTTTCAGCTTCATTATTTATTCCCTCTTACTAAGTAACAATCCTTTTGTTCCTCTTGCCACACAACAACATCTGGAAGCCAAAATATTTGACCTTTTGAATGTTTTTTATTACCTTTTTGTGTATCTAGCCGTATTGTGAACCTTTAAAACCTGACCTGGAGCCTCCTGAGGTCAGTAGAACAGTTGCCGTTCACTCTGGAACATTTTGGATGGTGTCCTGAGAACACTCACCCTTTCTACTATACCTCACCCTTTCTACTACCCTGTTTGCTGTAGCTTGCTGTGTACTACAGGCTGAATTTTAAATAATATTGTGTATTTTTGTCACCACAAATCTAAAGTAATCTAATACTTCTTTTACAGTGCTTTTCATGAAGCTTTCTATTGAGTTGAATAAATATTGTCATGCATATTGAAGAAAGTCACAATTTGTAGAAGGAATGAAACTTTATTCAGAAGTCTTTTATTTATTTTGTGTTAAAAGAGAACCTTGATGTTTTAAGAGAAAGTCAACATGATATGTTTTGACCCTACATTTATAAGGTTAATATATATCCTTGAAATTTTTGAAGTGTTTTGAGGTGTATGTATCACAAATTACAGTGAGTGGGTTCTATGGTGATACTGAGTGTCAGTCTTGGCTTGAGGACAGTTAAAAAAATTATGCATAAACCAAAAATGTATAGAATATATGTGGCTTCCTTCCATTCAAAGGTAAACAGTGCAACCTTATGAGGTGATGTTGAAGCTGTGAGGGTCACATGCTGTCTGCCATGGAGGCAAAGCTATATGAGAACAAAGGAGTATAACATGTTGCACCATTTGAGGAAAGGGTACAAATTTCTGTGTGGTCTATTGAAATTTTTTAGTCAAAAAATGGCACCTTCAAAATTGGAAAAAATATTTATAATTTCTTCCTTTACTACCTAATGGAATAAAAGACATAAAAACTCACACACAGAAACCTATCTATACATATATATATGTGTGTGTGTGTGTGTGTGTGTGTGTATACTGAATGGGTAATATTTCTTATACTGCATGTACTCAATGCTTTCCTACCTGAAGTAGCAGCAGTGGTTCCACTTCCAGCTATTGTCCTCAGAAAAGGGTAGTGAGGTCTACTAAAGTGCTTGAAAAAAAACATACCAAACAGAAAAGACTCTTTTTTGTCTCTGTTTCAGTCTCTTTCCTGGCCTTACCTTTAGTTAAAAATTTTCTATAAAATTTTTAAATAGATTTTTCAGTCCTTTATCATCTTAAACCCCTTGTCCAAATGTTATCTGTGACATGCTATCAAAACTTAAGGAGCTGTGCTATTCCTGATCACAGCACTCTCCTAGTAACAGTGCTATTTTTATTGGTATTTTTACTGGTAAGCCCTTATGCTTCTGTTCCATAATGCTAATACCATTAGTGGGGCTATAAATGTAATGACAAAGCCAGTAAGCCACAATTATATAGTCCTTTTTTTCAGATGATGTCATAGAACTCACATCAGTCCTGCCTGTTAGTGAAATGTTCAAATAGAAGGAACATTAGTAGATTTACTGCCAAAGTCTATTGAAATTTGCTACTTCAGTATGACTTAGCTATTGTACAGTCAAATGTCGAGTGCATCCCTTTAAGGACATGTTTATGGGAAATTCTGCATTGTAAAAGATGCCCAAGCTGTAGGATCAATTCAGTCCATCTTTTTTCACCTTCCTCTCCCTTCTTCTGCATAATCTCAGCCTATCAGCATTCCTGCCATGCTATGACTGGGCAGAGAGGACCACTTACCAAATTCAGTGAGCAGCTCTCATACTAGATTTTCAGCAGTGACCATTAGTGGTCAGCCTGTGGGTGTGACACAAGCATGGTCAAAGGGGGTTGTGAGTAACAGATGTAAAAGTTGCCTGTGTATTAATGATAGGGACCTCAGCAAGCATCAGAAGTCAAAGATGTTTAGTCTTGGTTTTACTTACTGACTGCTGGCTTTGATTTTATGACCAGAACATTAAAATCAGTAGTTCCAGCTTGAAAGAGGAACTGGGAATAACAGGGTGGAATATCTAACAAATGTAATGAAAAAGCATGTAGGTGGTAGGGACCTCTGGAGATGATTTCATCCAGCCTCCTATTTGAAGCTGGACTGTTTCCAGCCCTAAGTCACAGCAGCCGTGGCTTTGTCTAATACGAGAAACCCTTCAAGGACAAGAGTTTGCACAAGCTCTGTAGGTGACCTCAGGCAGTGGTGGGACTGCTAGCCTGCCTTTGTTCACAAGCAAAATGGAGCATAGTTAATTCAAGTTCTGCCTGCAGAGACACTGAGATTAAATATGGAACTGATTTGCTTAGCAGGATTTTGTATAAGTAGGCCTCCTCTCCTTTCCTGACAGGGATACAGTTTTGTTTGCCCTTCTGCTCTGCTTTAGTGTGTTTGACTTCTCGTAAGACACTTGCCTCACAAACACATGATATTCTGAGACATTTTCTTAGATACCAAGCTAAACAGGTCTTAAAAATTAATTTCTTAACTATGAAATGGGTTTAGAATTGATCAGAAGGACCAAATCTAGTAGCATTTTTAGGACTCTATTTTTATTGAAGTTATTGATTATTTTTTTCAACAGTGTGATTTCGTAGGTGACAGATTATAGAGTACATAAAATCACCTATTGGAATGGCTTCAGTAAAAATGAAAAGTTTCGGTACAATCAGGAGCTGAGGAGGATATTCACATTTCTTACTTAAGCTGTGCTGGTTGCTGGGGCAAATGAGGATGCCTCCAGAGGGCCATTCTGTGTTGTGGTGAGGCTGGATTTATACCTGTTGAGACTCTCAATGGTGTGGATGTGAATATGCTCCTACCTCTTTCTATGTGTACTACTAGTTTTATGCTGTTATATTTCATCTGCTGCTTTTAGTGTGTTTCCCAGTTTTTCCAGAATGACACTGCGAATCTTCCATTAGCAGTGTTTTCTGCCTGGGCAGTGAGCCCTTACACCTCACTGGTTCAGTGGCCCAAGTCAGGGCAGTGGTTGTGCTAGTCCATGGGGAGAGCTGAGATCCTTCAGGCAGTGACTCAGAGTACTGGGATGACTTAGCCTGAATTCGGCTGTCTCTGTGACTCACTCTCCAGAGGACTCACTTTCTCTCTGTTTAATACAGAAGGAACCTTACAGGTGGAAGCTTCAGTGTCTGTCAGCAATTTTCATTATTGCAGAAAACACCCCTGTGCTACAAGACAAGTCATGAAAAGAACACCAAAGCAACTTGCAGGGGGTCAAAAAATGTGAGGCAGACAAGTAGACTGTGAAAAATTCTGAAATATCCTTGGTGGTACTCTCACTGTCAAAGGCCAGTACACCATCAGGGCAGAGCTGTGGCTACCAGGACTAACAGATCCTGGGATGAATGGAAATGCCAGGAGATGCTTTTTGTCTTGGTATATTGAACATTTAAAATTTCATTAGAGGTACATGTTTAATTCGGGAAACCACATTTCTTGGTGGAAATTCAGAACATGTACAGCCTGAATATTGGGAACCTTAGAAGGAGATGAAAGTTGGACAGTGGAACAGGGATCAGGTAAGAACTGGGCGGTTCAGTCTCACAGGACTGCCTAAGTAGATCTGGCAGCTAAGAGTGAAAGTAGAAAGAAGTCAGTGCATCCTCAGTGAGAGCATCATTAATTATTTGGATGTGTTATATAAAGAGGTTGTATAGTCAGTGTTTCTTGAAGCCTTTAGAAAAAGGCAGTATTTTTCTAAAGAATGTTCTAAGGCATATTCCAGTGAACTTTCTAAAGTCTCTGTGCCCAAAAAAATAAGAAAATCATCACATCAAAACATATAGCCTAAAAATCTAAGAATACAAGAACAGTATTTTTGTCAGGTGTTAAGAGTATTGTTAACTGTTGTTTATATTTTGACTTTACTATTCAAAAGTTAGTCAGTGCATGCAAATGTCAGAGTGTTCTGGGCAACTTTCCCGATTGTTTGTGTGAGGAGTCACTATTCCATGCTTGGTTTTGAAACGTGGTAGGCGTGTCTGACCTGGGAGAATGCTTGGACACAGAATTTCAATGATGAAATCCAGCTGATGTTCAAGGGAAAAGCCTACTCCCAGAACACTCCTAAGGTGCCACTGAAAAAAGACACCATGAAAGAAAGCAATGAAAGTTGTGTGTTATAAATTTATGTCATTTCCTTCTTGTGCAAGTAAATGATTCAGGCAAGATCAGATATACAGACTTTCACAGCACTATTTGCCAGCTTTGTCTTTTTTGTCTTTGTGATGCTCGTGTGCCTGAGAACATAAATCAGGCCTGCCTGTGTTCCTGAGAAGTCTGGAGCTGAAATCCCTGCTGTGTTACAGGACTGAATTCTTAACTGACCTTGATGAAAATTACACGTAAGTCATATCTTCAGCACAAAGTCAATCCCATAATGGACTCATCTGCTCCTGTTGCCCTATTTTTGGAGAGAGATTGCCCTTTTCTGGGCAGGTGCAGGTCTTCACCTCCTTCTGTCAGTCTTGCAGTGGGGTTTTAGAGGAACCTACAGATCTGCTGGAAATACTGACCCCACACTGCTGTGGTTGCATCATTTCACATGCAGATGAGGAGCAGAGGTGCTGCTGTGGCAGTGAGCAGGGCAGATGGGCATGCTGTCTGCTACATGTAGGGGGAATCAGCTCGATGTGCTGTCAGGGTCCACAGGGAAGTCTCTTGCTCTCCCATGGGGAATTCATCTACAGTGTTAAATATTAATAAATACCTGTTAAGGCTTCAATAGCAGGAAGAATGAAAGTAGATGCAGGCAATTTGGCTGGCACTGAGCAGCTGCAGAGCACCTCACTGTTCACCAGGACTTCTCCTTGTGCCAGGATGGTGAGTTGTGGGTCAGGTGGGAGGTGGATCCCCATAATGTTCAGCAGAGCTTTGCTTGCCTTTCGTGGTGATAACTAGCATTTCTTAGTCAGCTCTTTCTTTCTGTGGTAGTACACATTTTGATTATTCAAAAGGCTGATGCAAAAAAAAAGTTTCTCTGCAGTTTGCCCTAGTTTTGGAAAATTTATAATTTTCTTCATGTTTCTGGCTAATATGAAGTAGAAATAGTAGAAGTTGTACATTACATAAAAAATAACAAGTGATCTGAGGAGAGGGAGTACAATAAAATCATTCATTTACTGCAGCTGGAATGGGAGTGATCACCTGGTTATAGGTGTATCTAAAGGTCACGAGATATGAGTAGAGAAGAGCTATTCTTCTTTGTGCTAGGCTCATTTGTTCCTTTAAAAAATGTCCCATTGCAATGAAAGCTGAACTTTTTAAAGGTAAAACAAGGATATATAGATATGACAATCTGACAGTATAGTGTCATCAGTGTGATATCAGAGGCAATGTTAGGGGGGTGGTAAATAAAATAATTGTTATGCTCTTTTTGTATGCATTCTTTAGCTACCTTATTTCTTTATTTCAGTTAGTTTTACACATCTGGGTTTTTTTAATGTCCCAGTTCTTAACACTTGTTTATTTCATTGTTTAAAATTTTATCAGCTCCTATGGTTCTTCCAGGGAGCATTTCTATAGCTTTGGAAGTTACTTAGTGGAGAGATGAAGTAAATAGTTTCTTGAAGGTCTTTTGTTTGTTTCTTTGCTTGCTTTTGTTTTAACACAAACTTTGAAAAATAATACCTCATACAGAAACATGTAAGTGGAAAAGTCTTGATTAAAAACAAACTACTTTAACCTTCCCTTATTTCTAAATATATTTGATTATAAATGTTTGTGTGCTTCCAAAGAGAGGATGCTTTAGGTGCAGCTAAAGGAGCTGTTAAATGCAATTCAGAAGCTCACTCCATGTTGCTGATCAACTGCCCTGTAGGTAGCATTTGCTCAGCGCCTGCAGAAGAGACCCTGAACCTTGGAGAAAAAGAAATAGGTGCTGATCTGTGAGGAAATTGCTTCCTTCTCTCTTCTCTGTACTGAGTTAATTTGTGATCTTGATGGGAATGGAAAGGATAAAAAGTAAACTCAAATCATGTGGGCAGCAATCCTGCTTTAGTCAGTATGAATGTGGGGATGGTCTGAAAACCTTATTAGTGGTCTTCTCTTTTCCTGTTATTTTGCTAGGTACTAATTCTGAGTTGCAGAAGACAACAGCAAGATGGCAAAAGGGGGTGCTTGTTGGCTTAATTGTGATGATTTGAAACAATTAAATGTGATTAGCTGTATTAAGTGCCTTGCACTGTTACTGCCCTTTGTGCCTTGGGAGGTGACTCTGGCAGTATGCTGGGTTGCCCCATGGCTTGGCATCATGCCTGGCACCTGGCAGAGACCCTGGATGCAACACCTCAGGGTGCTGGCTGCTCCTGCAGGCTAATGTGTATGGCTTGCTTTGGAGGGTCAGCATCTGTGGGTGGCTTGCTCAGGACTGGAGGCAGGACATGAGAAATGAGAAGCAGAACATTGGGAACAGATAGGTGGGGTTAGAAAAATTGGCCAGTCATGAAGGAAAACTAGATCACATTAAAGGATGAGGTTTTTCTACTGTATTGAGGGAGCAATAGTTAACAGTAGCAAACTGTTCTTTCCTGCAGAGGGGAGGTGGGCAGGGAGGTGTTAAATAGATCGGAGGTGTCCCTTCTGCCTCATAAATGCACAGTCATATGCTGAATTTTAAATCAGTCTGCCCATGCAAAACTCAGTGCAAGGTGAGGCTTGAACTAAATTATGAACAGGGTGGAAGTGGTAAGTTCAATATGGTCATGCAAATTATTTGGCTCAGTTGCAGGTTCTTCTTTGGGTTTCATATTAGGTAAAGATAATGCACGAGGAGAAGAGTGCAACTGCATAATTTACATGGCAGCTCTCATTTTTTTCTGGGAAAGAGCAATTACATTTCTCCAGAAGAGGCAGTGTATTATGTTTAGTTTCGTAGCGTATCACTTACACAATAATGACTTTTAGGGGAACCAGAATTACTCCGGATTGCAGGGGTTTGATGTGTGGATTTCATTCAGAATCAGCTTTCTTACTTTGCACTCAGTTGTTAAGAGCTGCAGTGTTTGTATCCCTTGAGGTCAGGAGCCTGGATCTGTTCCCTAGGTGGCTGCTGATGCCCTGGAGCACTGCTGTGCCCTCAGATGAATGCAGCTTTAAACAAAAGCAGCCTGTGTATAACCTACTCTTTTCAGAACTAGGCACCTCACAGCCACTTGTCAGAAATGGAAGAGTTCTTTGATCACAGTTGCTTTTAAAGGAAAGACAACTTTGAGGAACTCATTAATTCCAATTAAGTGAAATTCCTTAATTTGTGCATATGGACTGTAGATTGTTCTCTTGTTGTTCAGATATGGGAATGTTTCTTTTGAAGGAGAGCCTGTGGCCCATGCTTGCCCTGCATCCAGTGTGCATGCACAGTGCATTTTAGTTTCTCATGTGTATCTTCATGCTGTGATGTTCCCTAACCTAGCTAAAGGAATAAAGGAATCTTAGATACGAATTTTCATTTTGTAGCCTCTGATTTTGTATTTTGTCATGCTTAGCAAAGCAAGTACTTGCCCTTTTAGTCTGCCAGAGGGTATTCAAGACTTCTTCACAAAATGGGTGAAACAAATAGCTTCTCACTAGGTTTCAGAGGCAAGGTTGTGCATATCCCTTACTATAAAGAGCTGTGGTTCAAATATTCTTTCTTTTATTCTACTACCTTTAATGTATTTATTAGTTAGAAGTGTTGATGTTTTTCCTTTTCTCTTCAGATGACACTGGCTGTCCTAGTAGCCAGTCAGTATCTCCGGTTAAGACTCCTCCTGATGCTGGAAACAGTCCAATCAGTTTTTGCACTGTTAGTGATGGAGACTTCTCCAGGAAGAAATTCAGTCCAGGGTCAATGAGTGAAGGGAATACACAGCTGACTCGATATAAGAAGGAGACAAAGACAAGCCTTGTAAAGCCCGGTGAGTATAATTCCTTTCATTTCCTTAATTACACTTTCTAATTGACTGGTGCATTTACAGATGTCTACATACATTGGCTTGTACAGCCTGTGATACCACTAATGCTGATAGCAAATAAAAAGGTTCTTTCTATGGAGCCACCTGCAAGGTATGAAAACACTTATTGGTATTGTCTTTTGCATGGATATATAATTAATTGACATCTTCACTTTCTTTTATGAGGCTCAACAGTGATGTCAAATAACTGAAATAGATTTTATCCTGTTTCGTAGTAATTGGACACATATTTCACTTCCCAAAGATAAATGAGTCAATATCAGAGCAAAGTCTTGTGATGTTCTTAGATTTATGGTCAGATCCTGCCTAAAGCTGTGATAGCTCTGGGGATACAACATGTCAGACCAGGGCAGGAGGATGGGCAGCCTACATGACGCAGTCAGGCAGATTTGGACCTGTATTGCACTGCCTGAACCAAGAGTGTGTCTCCCAGTGCCTCAGGCTACTGGGACAACTCAGACCACCAGCTAAATCAGCACCTGCTTGTTGCATATCCAAGACTAAATACCCTGGTGTGCCATTGGTTGCTGTAATTTTAACGAGTAAATATAAAGTATGCTTGTGATTCGTGTACAGGCAGCTCTTGATTACAAATGGTTGGGATATTTGTGCTATAATTTAATTAATCATGGAGACAGAGCTGGCCCTGTACAGAGCCAGCTGCAGAACTGTCATGGTTTATGGGCTCAGGTGCCTACTGACTGTACTGTTTCTAGAGTCTTTTTATCTCCGGAAGCAATTTAGATTTAGATTTGCCAGCACCATGTTTAATCCAGAAACAGCAGAGAATCTGTTGCAAAATGTCTTCACTGGCTTGGTCATTGAAAGGGCTGATTAAATCTGTTTTACCACTGTCACTGCATGTTCTTCAGCTCACTTTGTAGCACCATGTTACTTGAGTGCTCCCAGTCTCCCATTGCTGTGCATAATGGATGATAGATAATATTTTTTTCAAGGTTCATTTTCTGTTCCATTAAAAGCAAGGAATCTAATGCAGGCAGAATGCAGTGAGCGTGGTGTAAGACAGTCAAATCTGCAGCTGTGGCTACCACAACCATTTTGTTTGTGAATATGAATGTGGTTTAGCAAAATGTGGTTAATGAATTACAAAAGTTTTTTTCTACTGAAGAGTCCTATACACATGGAAAAGAGTTATGCATCTTTTTCAATAAATTTCTTCATTGTTTTCAATTTTACCCTTGAATTTCTTTATAATATCAAATTATAAGCCTTTTTCAATAATATTTAGAAGTCATATTATTGATGCCAGTATTTCAAGTCTTTGAACAGACCTAATTTAGGTATTTACATATTCTTGTAAGTGGGCCACTATGTAGCTGTCAGTACCTCTGCACTGATCTGTAGGCTGCAAAATTTGTCTCTTAAGATTTCAAGTGTGTCACTCCTGAGACCCATCAAAACTCTCAGAGCAGCAACTGGGCCTGATTTACGGGGCACTTCTAAGTCCCTCCTGCCCAAATATCTCACACTTTTTTAGTGGAAAGTTCTTCAGAATCACATCATAGTCAGTATGAGAGCTGACAAAAGTGAGGGACATTTCAGAAATGGAAGGCATGACAGAGGACAGCTGGGGTTCATTTTCCTCAGTGATGACCACAGGGGTTATTGTGACACTTTTCCATTGCTATCTTTTGGCTTCAGGTGGACGAGTCTCTTCCTCATAACCTACTTGGGCATGAATTTCTGGTGACTCAGTTGCAAATATCTAGCTGTTGTGCAAAGAGGAGGCATCACCATGCAGCAAAACACACAAGGAGTAACAGGGGAGCAGTAGAAGGGAGGTGAGATATGGGAGGAGAATAACAGCAATGTGTCCTTGTCATACATAAAAGGAATTGTGCACAATTTTCTCTTTACCAAACGCCCTTCTTGATTTATGGAGATCATATCTATTTCATATTTATCTGAAATGTCTTTGGATAATGACCACATAGCAGGAGTCGAACGAGAGAAAAAAATGCAGCCTCCCACTATCTTTTACTGTGTCCCACGCTACATTTTTGTAGGCAAGTACATCAATCAGTGTGCACATTCAAAATGCCTGTCATTTTGCTGAAAATCTACCCATTTCGAAGACTGTTTTCTTGGAACATGCTGTATCTCAGAAAAAAACACTTACATAAATATTTAGATAATTCAGGAAATGTCAGAATGGGATAGCACTGAGAATGAACCCTGGGATGTTTTTAGGCTGTTCCCAAGCACTGATACTTCTCTGCTGCTCTAGTAACATCACTTCATTTTTCTTTTCTGTACTTCAAAATACAAAATACACATAGTCTTTTCTTTTTTATCTAACAGCCTAAGGCCTTGTTATGGGGATCTGAGTCATCTTTACCTCTTGAAGTATTAGCAAGCTAGATTTGGATATCATTCATAATTTATGTTGTTTGCGTAGAGAACCATACATAATCCTGGAATGTATCTTGCTAAACCTCTAAAATATTCATAATCATGGAGAAATTATATATTGAAGAAAGTTGATAATGGTTTTTATTGTGCATTAAATCTGAATCACAGCAGTGTAGAAGTGAATTTGGCTTAAAACCTGTGCCTGCTTTGCCAGGGAAAGAGGGAGAGGGCAGGAACATTAAGGATGATATATAACATCCACTCCAGAAAGTTACAAGCCTTTTAATTTCTGGATTTTAGAAGTTTTTCTGTCTTTTGGATGTCATTCATCTATACAATTCTAAAAGCAATCCAAAATAGGTTGCAGAAAATGCCCTTGCAAAAAGCAACAAAAGAATTTAATTAACATTAGTCTTAGTTTTGTATCAAAATGCTGCACTGAATCCTACAGTTTTTGTAATTGAATAAACAGGATCTACATATTCACATTCTTGGTGTATCTTCCTGCAAGGATCCATCCTGAATCCCTGCAGCTCATGTCCACATCCTGTTGAGAACATGAGAATTGTTTTGCTTCCTTTGACAGTTGTTCTCATCTTCTTTTTTGACTTCCATTAAAATACTTAATGAAAGGATGATCTGGATCTGCAGGCTACAAAGTACTGATTAACTTTCAAAGATATGGATAAAGAAGAGAATCTTTAGCAGGAGTTGTGTCAATAACCTTTAAAAAGAGTTGCATGTTTAAACTAACACAGAGAGATGTTTAAATCTCTGTGGGCATCAGAATTTAATAGGGGCACCTGATCAGCTGACAGTGTTCAGCATTTCTGACAAAGGCCTGGTGTTTCTTGCTTTTGATGTTATAGGCATGCTTTGGAGTTTACTGAATATGCCAATGTTACTGTTGGAGCTGTTTCTTAGAGCCCGTGGAATTGCTGAAGTTTCACATGAAATTATTAAGACTTAAGAAAAAATATTAAGTCTCTTCCAGACCCTACAGCACCTTTAGGTCCCTGCAGAGTGGAGGTGTAAGCACCACTGCATGAAAGGAGACATAGGTGAGCCACAGTTAGGGTCAGCAGGTTGGCTCCCAAACCTTGTAAGGCCTGGTGTCTGTCATTCACAGCTTGATTCAGTAATAACCATTGCAGGTAGCAGCAGACTGTGCAAAAATGTTTGGGTGTTTTTTTTCACTGCTAATGAAACATCTGGCCATCTATTACTGAATCTGGCTAAAACAGCAACGTTTTGGATTACAGTGCCATTGAACTGCTATGTGTTATGTTTCAAGAAGAATGATCACTGAGAGTTTAGTCATTAAAACTTTGTTCTATTCAAACTAATGGGAAAATCTCAGAGGCTTTCACCACATAGAGCATCTATATTTGTTGGACAATAAGCAATGAGCAGAGATTGAAAAACATGAAATTATATCTGAACACAAGAAAACACTTTCTGTAGCGTGACAGTGGTCACACACTGGCACAGGTTGCCTGGAGAAATTGTGGAGTCTCCATCCATGGACATATTAAAAATTCAACAGGATATGGTCCTAGGTAGCCTGTTTCAACTGGACTTGGCTTAAGTAGGGAGTTGGACTAGGTGGTCTCAGAAGGTCCCTTCCACCTCCCAATGATTCTGTAATCCTGTGTTGCTGAACTTTTTTTGCCTTTAAATAGTGCGTCACCCAGATCTGTATTTAAGTAGTTGCAACCTACAATTTATGCTTTTCCTGCCCTTTTGAAAATTCATAAAAATGAAAGTATATAAAAGAGGAACTTTCAGCAATCACTATTTATGTAAAAATGCCATTGAACTTCAAGACAAAGTAGGGTGGTACTCCACATGTATTGTCAGAATGATCTTTCCTACTTCTTTCTGGTGAATTGATTAAGTCGTGAGTAAATGAGCCTTGGGGCAGGATATCCCAATCTGAGCAGATTAGTCTTTGAAGGCCTTAGGATTATTAGGAGTTTTAGGAGAGGCAGGTGGAGCAGAATGTATTTGCCTTATTTGGGTCTTAGTACTTAGTAGATACAGGTGTTTTTTTACTCAGTGTTGGAGCTGATATTGATCGAAAAGGAGGCAAGGGAAATGACCCTGGACAATGGAGATTGTTAAGGTTAGAGCTTAAATAAGACAAACAGGTAAGAGAGGAAATGTAGGTGTTAGCTGCAAATTATATTTTATCTGTTAAAAATGTCTAGCTGTTAAAATGTAGTGCTCTACCTAATTTTATTTTTGTTTTTTAATGTCTGGTATGTGAAGGTTAGATTCCCAGGATACTAAATGTCCAGGAATTTATTTCTGGGGATCCCCTGTTAAAGCAAATAGTAGTGACTAGTTAATCTGCTAGTATAAAATTAGCAAATAAGTTCATCCATATTGCTACTCTACTTCCACATGTGTCTGTATTCTAAAGAGAGTCACTTCCTTTATTTTAAAACAAAACATAAAGGTTCTGATTTAAGCTATGTTCCTGTATTACCTTTTGTCAACTCACTCCCTCATTTCAGTATGACAATGTGGGAATAACAGTGTCTGACTCTGATGTGTATGTATGTGCTTCACCTGGAAAACAGATGAGTTGGTGTATAAGTTCTGCAAGAGGACTGTCTTCGAGGTAATTCTTTAAATAAACTTCATTCTCAAGAACTTTCTGATTGTAAAAGGATGCAATGATAGGACTTTATTTTGTCTTGGTAAGTCTGATGAAATGTTAGAAAGACATGTTTTACTGATGCATATATCCAAGAACATTGTGTCTGGTATTTGCATGACTTTTGTTCATTCTCTGTACCAAATTTCTGTAAGCAGTGGGAAAAATAATAGAACTGTTGTTCCTGTTGTTCAGGAACAACAGTACAGAATATAAAAATCAAGCTACAGAATGTACTAACTTGAACAGTTCCTATGGCATGCAAATAAATTTATGATTCTTTATAACTACTAGCCAGTACACCTACCTATTATGTTGGAATGGTTTTTGAAATGCTGATAGTTGTACTGTCTATTTTAACACAGTCAGGCTGATTTTTTTTTTTTTAAAAAAGAGGGGGGGCGAGAAATAGATTGGCATTCTTCATTTTAAAAGCAGAATCTCACAAAGATGTTATGAGAAGACTGGTGTTTGTCTTTCTGCTGTGACTTACCTGGCCGTACTTCATAACCCACATTCCAAGACTGCCCCTTTTCTGCGGGTGGGATAATTAAGAAGAAGGGTATGCCAAGCAACATTTAACCGGGTTACACATGCGGTATTTAATCAGTGTACACCATGTTCCCATCCTGCAATCAGTCATAACCTTACCTGAGTGGTGAAGATGGGAAATTCCATTCCTAGGCATACTCAATTACTTAAATATGTGACTGGTGTCACATGCATAAGAATGCTGAAATTAGGAAATGAGCTACACCAGGTTCAGTGTACTTTAAATAACTATTCACAGAACAAAAAAGTTCTCTGAAGATGGACCAAGTGAAGTGAGTTGATATCAAGTGATGGAACACCTTTCCTATGATGGGCCATTAGTTCTTCCCTTAAAGTATTTGAATTAATAATAAGGAATCTTTATCTGAACATGTTTATTGTAAAGCACAGATTCTCTGGGGGGTACAGAGAAGCTTGCAAGTGAACAGAGGAAGAGCAAAAGCCCAGGTTCTCCAAGTAGTTTAAACCAGATGAGGAAGACTTTAGTCTGAGCATTAGATCTTTAAGCAGCTCGATATTTGGCAAAGAGCAAATACACAGTGGTCAATTACTTGTGTTTCTAGAAGGCTTTTGATTTTTTTTTTTTTAACATTACGTTGGCAGTAAAAAGGGAGGAAGCACTTGGGCGTGTCATCTTTTTCAGATGTAAGCATATGCTTTAAATGCTTCACTTCTCTGCCACAACTGATAGCAATCATTGTAATCATCCTGACACTCAAATCCAAGAAATGCAACACTTATTTCCTATACAGTTTAAATCACCCTTCCTTATATGTGCATTTCATAATTTTATTTATGACATGAGAGTCTCTGAGATCTTTTCTCATGCAGAGTGTAACAAATACAGGTGTTGCACTTTCCAACCCTATTCCTTTTCCTCAGTTACTTTTCCTTCCTTCTCTTCACCTTTCATTTTGGGTCCACAAAAAATAGCTACTGCTGATTTTTCTAAATAAAAGTGTTTCTGCATGCACTGAGCCCTCCTGCGTATTTTGCTGATGGGAGCTGCTTTAATTTCACATCTGTTGCTATGGAGCTGTGTAGATTTGCTTACCTGATCTGCCAGCACAGGGAGTTATTAAAGCCTTGGTTCTGTGAGTCCCAGAGGACCAGGTTGTGCTCTGGTGGGGAAGATGCACATGCATAGCTCATCCTCCGGGAGCGAGGATGCTGTGTCTGGGTTCAAGCCCATGCCATCCTCATAGCTTGTGTCCTGAAGCTGAGCCCAGAGAGGGGTGTGACCCTGCAGAGGTTTGGTAGCTGTAGCAGTCTGCTGTGAAGTCTGGAAGGTGGCCAGCCTTTGAGGTCTGGGGGATGGTGGTGGGGGGAGATGCTGCTGGGGGTATGGCATTTGCAAAGCCCAGCCTCCTCAGCATGCTTCCAGATCTCTGGGTTCTCATGGCAGTTTTGAATATTTCCTTCTAGTTGGGTCAACAGGCCCAGTGCAGACAGTATATCCTGTTGGAGCTCCTCTGTCTGGCATAAATTTCTTGGCTTTTGTGATTCAGAAGAGGTGAAATTTGAATCTACGTATCTCTTTAGAAAACCTTCAGGAGCTGTGGGGTGCAGATGGGGTCTGACTCTCTCTAGTCCAAGTGATTGGTCCCATTGCTCAAAGGACATGGAACAGCTTTAACAGGTGAATCTGCCATTTTCCTTCTGGGGGTTACAGGAGCTATTTTGGAGGTGAGGGAGATGTGAATTCATGGCCTTTAGCCAAGCTGAATGGAACAGAGATGGCCTGTAATTTATCTGACCTCGATTCCCAGTCTGTAGTGCTGGGATAATTGCTTGCATGAGTGCACTAAGTTCCTATTGTGTTTTAAAGGAGATGGGCCAAATGAAGCCAGTGACTCTGGTGTGTGGTCTTTCTGACCAAATATTTAAGCATTTACTTCAGGATTCACTGGTTATGTTGACTAACTCTTTGTCGACTGAAAATGGTACTGAGGTTGGCTTGGACATGTGTCTACATTAGAGACATACACATTTATTCAGGTGAATTCTACCCCCTTCTCCCATGTTCTCATCAGATCTCTGACAACTCTGCTGTTAGCCCTTACTGAAGGCAAGCACAGCTGCTGTGACTTTTAGTTTTCTTTTGTTCTTTCTGTTTTTGTTTTTTTTTTAATGGAAAGTCATTCTTTGACATTCATTTGTGGGAGAAAGTGTGTGCTTGAAGATCATGCATGGATCTTCAAGTGGGTCTAATTAGATGCCTTTTCCTCTTCTGTTCATCCCTGATAACCTCAGACACTCTTATTTATCCTGTTTCTGAGGACTGCTTGCCCAAGCTACCTAGCATTGCACAGGGAGGTTTTTTTATCTCATTTTCCACTATGGATTCAGAGGAATTATATATTTTTAGGACATAAGCTAAGTAAATGGTACTGAAGTGAAATAAACACTCTGTAACTTCTGAAAGATAATACTTGAACATAAAAATAATATAAATATTTTCAGCAAAAGATACCTAGAAAGTTAGGTTAAAATTATTAGCATGGTAGTATTTTGGATTTATATATATATTCCATTTAAACCTCGAATTTAAACAAATTTGCTTGAATTGATGTGGAAAACATGTTCAAATAGCCAAATATTTCTTTCAAGCATGAATAAGCAAAATAGCAGCTACAAGTAATGCTTCAGCTTTAAAGTGTTTCTGCAGTATTTAACCCAAACCTACAAGTTCCTGTTAAAGTGGCATCAAAAACCAATAAATTAATTCTGCATCACAAATTTTATAATCCATCCTCTTCTAAAAAACTATTTTAGATGTTGCTTAGAAGAGACATAGGCAATTAGTGGTTGGTCTGTGGCCTCTCTAGACATGCATCTCTTTTTGTACAGAAGATGTGAAGGCTGCAGCGAGTGCCCAGATGTGCAGTAAAAAAGCCATCAAGTTGCAAAGGAGGAATTGGCAAGTAAAAGGTGAAAGTCTGAGTCCTACCTGTCCTACACAGTGACCTGCCCACCTGTGGGCTGGTGGCACAGCCCACCTTGCAATTCGGGTCTTGGGCACAGATTTTCTGCAGTTACATACTGAGCTCCTTCCTTACAATAAATAAATATAAGAAGGTCCCTGTTGCTTAGTTCAGTAAAGGAAAAAGAAACTTCTGTTTGGATCTGTTTGTGTGTCTTTTTGGGGATGGACTTTAGCACAAAGAAGTCCAGGGCTACTGGGCAGGGTGTCTGCTCCCAGGGAAGCTGTTCCATTTTAGTTTGGTTACTCCTTTACTGGAGGTTTGAAGTGAATTCCCAGCAGGCACACCGTAACTCCTTTGTCTCTCCCTCCCTGGCCCATTAATCGTACTGATACTGCTCCAGACATCCAGAAAGTGGGACAGCCACTGTTAAAGGGAGATTCTCGCCTGAGGATGCCTGCAGCCTCGAGCTTAGCCTGGCACTTGGTCCAGGAGAGAGCCACTGCTCTAACTGCAAATCAGAGTGAGTAGGGGATGTGGATATGGGACTGATGCAGGGAGTGTCTGGGATGCTGATGAGATCCCTGCCAGACAATATATCTTTTAGATCCAAATGTCTTTTGATAGGGACTAAAGTCTCATGGGGCTTGTGGGGATGTGCTCCTGCATCAGGAAAAGACAGCTGAGGGCCTGGCATGAGAACGGCCCTGGGGTTCAGAGGTCAGACTTGAGGCAGGTATGGAAGATGGCAATAGCTGTGATATTTAGTCTTAAAAAAAAAAAAATCTTTTTGTATAATCAAGCAGATTTGGTTTTGGGGGGTTCTTTTTTCTTTCTCTCCTGCTAATCCAGAGTGGAATACCAAAATGGAGAAACTGATGCTATACACACTGCACACTCTAAAGTATTTATTTTAAAACGTGTGTAAGGTCAAGCTAGAACATGCTTTGCAATTTGTGTATTTACTGCAGTGAATTTTCTGCTCCTTCTGGCTGTTTTCTGTGCGTTTCAGCCCACTTCACCTCCACAGAAAGAAATACTGTGCATACGAAAGAGGCCATTATGTACTTTCCCTTAGGAGATTTTTTTTTTTGTGCTCTGCTTTTAAATTACAATCTGTATTATTTATGCCAGTGTTTAAAATAGCTTCCTGATTCCCTGGTTAAAGTATTCTGAACCTACTCCAGATGCATTTTGCTGTGCACAACTCCCACCCACCATCACTTTTTGATTTCAAGTAATTTTTCATGAAATAACATGCATAGCAGCCAGAACCCTGTGTTGCTGTTACATAGTTTCTTTAGTTTTCCAGCTGTATTCCTCCTCCCATGATAAACCGTGTTGCCAGTATACATTTTTATCTTAGAATACACAAATTGCATTCTCTTAATCTCCCTTCATAAACAGCCCTGTAATCCTGTTATCATTATTGTTGACCTTTTCTGGAATTCCTTGATGTTATTAATGCCTTTTAAATGAGAATTCTGGGCTTTAAACTGGTTTCTGAGCAATGTTTACTCAAAAATTGATATATTATTTCCTTTTTTTATTTTCCTTTACATTCCTTATTGCTTTTTTGTCTGATATCTTACTGTGTTCAAAGCAGAGCAATGCAAATAACTGATTTTGGGGGTTGCTGCCAAATCAAAACATTAAAGAAAATCTTCATTTCAGACTGAACAAAGACTATAATCAATCTAAAATATTTTGAATATTTGGGGTTTTTTTGATGTTTTTGCCCCTTTTTTAAAAGAAGAAAGAAATTTGTTTTCTAATTAAAGCATAATTTCAAACAGAAAATAGAAAATTCTGGTTTTCCATTTTCTGTGCATGTTTGACTTCAAATCATAAATAGTGTTCTCTGGTCTTTGTTTTTTGGTGACCAAATTACTACCAAAAAGATTTTTTTTCCCTCAGAGTCATTACTTTAAATACTTCTTGAGCATATTGAGTGGATTAGTCTATATATTCATTGTGTTTATATATCTGTATTTATACATAGGCATGGAAAGCTAAGGGAATGTCTTTATTTTAGTCATGCAAATCTCACTTCATTTCACTGTAGTATAAAGACATGGTGTGAGTGGATGTGACTGGGCTCAGAAGTGGAAGGTCAGTCATAAAAAATTTAGCAGGTCTTTGCAGATAGTGGTGTCATTTTGAACTCTTGGCCTGTTTAAGCTGTGGTATTTTACTTGCTTTTATGTACCTAGATAATCTAAATCCTGATGAAGCTGTGGCTTAAATGTCTTCACTCTTTGGAGAACCACTCTTTGGTTCTCACTTGAAGTTAATGATTCTGAGCTTGGGAAGAACCTAGGAGAAAGAAAAAATTCATGTCCAGTCCCTGTTCCTGTGAAGAAACCACAATTAATAATCATAAATAAAACCCAGGCACGAGAAGAACAACTAGATAAAAGTTGTCCAACTTAGCCCAAAACTGTAGATTGTAGAGCTTGGTTTTCTCAGGTGTGCTATGCACAGTGTTTGAGTGGGGTCTCCTGATGGAGGCGGGAGCTGTGGGAAATTCAGGCCTGTTTGGATATCACCCATGTAGGAGGGGTTAATGAAGACATACTTTCCAAACTGTGTGGTTTTATGGAGGAGCTGGAGAAGAAGGGCATGATAAGCTGAAAGGAAGGGAGCCTCATCTCTTTATCAAATCCTTATTGCTGGATGCAGTGTTTCTGGGGGTGTGATGGGGAGATGATGTGCAACCTCCTCCCAGTTCAAAGCTAAACCTCGCTCTAAGAATCCCAGGTGGATATTTTCTTTCCCCAGTAAAGCAGACAGCATAAAAGAGCTTTCCTTAGACTTGTTTTGTGTGGAACCCTGATTTATGTGGTGTAGTGTGAAATACCCACCCTGATCTCTAGAAACACACATGAAACTGTTCGGCACTTTTAAAGCTGACCTGTTTCTAGGCACACCCAGAAACAAGAGTTTGGCAGAGCTGAGAAGCTTTGCTGATTGAGACTGATGGGACATGTTTCCCAGTTGAGATGGTAGTTAGGGAGAGTGCCACTTCCACCCCTGGGAGCTGGAAGCCCAGCCTCCTTTCATACATCCAGCCTTCAGCCACTGCAAGGTGGACATTGCTTCCCCAGAGAGCCTGAAAATGTACTGCCTTTAATTTGATGTAACAAAATAGTAAACCTCCTTTATAATAGTGTACCTTACATATACTGTTACATAAAATGTATTTTTAAAAAGTGAAAATTCTGGTGGATTTGTTTCTTATTTTATTGGCATTACAAGCCTTGTCTTGCTTCCATGCTGAGGCACTTCATTACAGGTCTGTGTTCCACCCTTCTGAAATTCTGTAAATAATAGGAAGCTGTTGATTTTTGAAATCTGGGCAGGCTGTGTCTGTTTGTTAGAGCTGGCAGAATACAGATTGACCACAAACCCACAAGGATTAATAGCTGAAAAAGCAGAGGCTTCTTGTCTGTCGTTTGTGCTTCTTAACAGTAAGAGTGCTGTTAGGGTAAAAAAAAGCAGCAAATGATGGCAATCATATCTTGTAATGCATTGCCTTTAGACCTACATTGGCTTTGTTACTGTAAAAAATATAATTTAAGCAACCAATCAATATACTGGGTATGGTTTTACTGTTCTTTTCAAGATGACACTTAAACTTTAATAGTTTATTTGTAATCAGTAAATATTTAATTAGCTTATGACAAATTTTGCTTTTCATTCTGGGACTGCAGGGTTGTTCAGTCAGTTACCTCCCAGATATATTTATCCTTCCAGTGTTTTTCTCTTGTTCATTGAAAACATGTCAAACTGATTTAAAATGTTTTATGCATATTCTAATGAAAGCCATATGTCTTTTATTAAGGGTGACTGTGCAAAAGCTTTCAGTTGAATCATGTTTAGCATGTGATTTCATGCATTTGCATATACACCATGCACGTGTGCCTGTGCAGCTCATTGCTGTGCCCCAGACAGTTTCTCTCCTCCCTATGCATGGGAACCAGATTTAGGATATGCATTGAAGGGGCCTCTGAAAGCCCTTTGCTAAGGTTCTGCCACCAATGTGACAGGAAAGCTGGGATCTTTTCCCAGTGTGTGATGGAGTTTGCTGCCTTTCTGTGTACTGCTAAGTCATCCCTGCCAAAGATTACATTTTCCAGTTCCTAAAAATACTTCTGACCGACCAATCCATTTCCTTTAAAATAGACCAAATAGTACTGCCAGGTACATAAAAAAAATCTCCCAAGGTGACACTACATGCTTGCTTATAAAAAATATCTGTCTGAAGGTGGATTTACACATTTATTTTATAAAATTGTCAAATGCATGTTTAGGTTTATGTTATACAACTCTCAGTATACTTTTTGAACCTCCAGTCTCAATGTTTGTGTTATTGAGGTTGGTGTAGGAAAGCAGCATCCTTCCCTCTCTGATAACAGAGAGCCTTTTTGTTTGAACATGAAGAGAAGTTTCCCACATTATTCCATTCTGCTCTATGAGCATATGTTCCCCCTGCCAAAGGTCACTTCAGGCTGAGAAGAGTAAATTTATGGGAGCCATTTTTAAGGAGGTGTTAGAATGGCTCAAACTGCATATAGAAGCACACAAAAAAAGAATGAGGTCAGGCTGATTTCTATATGAAGAATCTCCTTAAGATACATAAAGCATCAAAAAACTCCCAACTTCTAATGCTCTTTGTCTGTTACAATATCTGCTTGTGGCTGCTCTACAAATCCATGAATTAAAAACAATTAAGAAAAACACAAGCCCAGATCACAGTGATATGCAGAATATGCATGATGGCTCTCAGCCAATATCAGTAATTAGTTTGTAGTGACTGTGTTTTGAGAGAAGGGCTTGATTGATTGTGGTTTCACAGCATACTAAATCACATTCTGTATTCATGTTGAGATCTGCAGTGCTTATAATTTGCATTAGTGTGGTTCAGATTACTATTAAAACTTAGATGATATCAAAAAACTGCTTAACGAGATAAATTTTAGTTATTTGCTAACAGTCCTTTCAAAGTAAGAAGAATAAGCAAGAAGGATGAGTAAAAATCAAGATAAATAATCATTTGTAAAATCACGTTTAGATCCAAACAGAGGGAAGCAGGATCTGTGTTGCAGTCCTTCCCTAAAGTCTTCTGTCTGCTTTTGAGCTGGAAGTCTCCTCACCCAGAAGGTGTGAACAATTTATGGAGAGCCACACTGAAACTTATGCCTCTACATCCCCTCTGACTGCCTCTTTTCCAGCTGCCCAAGCTACCAGCTGTTACTGGATCATGCAGTCAGCTGAAATGTGATTCACAGATCTGTCTGGTGAATGAGCACTGGGAAGAGGTTGGGTGGATGTCCACCAAGAAGTGGGTAGAGATAGCTTCATCAGCCAGTGCAGTGGGATAGGGAAGGGATACTTTTTGGTACCCTTAGGATTGACCATGTCAGCTCAGCCACTGCTATACCCAGCTTCTTGCCATCGTTCTTGGAGCACAACTCACAAATCTGAGCCCAATAACTAAACCTCATGTACAACCGGAGGAGGTGGTTAGGTGCTAAAATCCAAGACTCACAGCAAAGAGTGTGCCAGGCAGGAACGCACCTCCACCAGCCCACTGGAGATGGCAGAGAGGATCATCCATCTCCTAGACTTGGTTGTGTACTTGTAGTCCTAAGTGTGTCCATGTGTGTGCCTTGGATTCACTGTGAAACTCCATACTGGAAGAGCCAGACCATTTCTGTGAGTGCTGCCATCCAGCATGTTTCATTCCTCTAAAACACAGCCAGCACTAGTGCTACCACTCTATCTTGTGCCAGAGCTGAGCAGTTAGAACTTGAGGAAAAGATCTGAGTTCCGTGCCCTCCATTGTGACTTACTGGGCATCCTAAGCTTCCTCCCCTGGCACTGGACCTCATTATAGTGGAGAGCATATAGAAGCAGAGAGTGTGGGAACAGCTTCTGTCACCCAAAGATAAGAGAAGGAAAGCTGTGTCCTGTTCTTTGCTCCCAAGGTTACATCTGCTTTTTCCCAGTTACTGTTTGGTGTGAAATAAAATAGTGAAGTCCAAGAGCAGAGTCTCACATATAGTAATAAGTCGTCAAATAAGTAGTAAGTTGAAGGCCAGGGGCTGGAACCAAACCCCACTCTCATCTATGGTCTTGTCACTGTGAATTCAGTGCATTTCCCAGTAGGAGACTTTGCCTTAGAACTGGGTCATTTTTAAGGGTGTTACCTGAAAAGCCTGAAATGCTAAAGCGAGACTTCATGACTTCTTTGCAGCTTCTTTTTTTCACATTTATCAGTTTATGTGAGCAGTGTGGTTTTCTTTCCTAGATTGTTTGTGGTGTACAGAATCAATCTCACAGGAACAATCCCATACTAAATAGAAAAATAAAAGCAGTATTAGTGTTTCCTGGAAATATACTGCTTATGCTGTTAAATATTGGAGCCAGAGATGTAGCTGCTACTTAAATGTCTCAAGATAAATTAAACCAAATCTCTTAAAAATACAGGTCTTTTCAGTAGTGGGCATTGCATCTGAATTCTCTCTACTTTTCCAGCTGCTTCTAATGACTTTGCTGGATATTTTTTTACTCAATCAGGCCAAAACTCTGCCCCTGGAGTCTCTAAATAAAGCTGTCCAGAGAGACAGCATGCCGCTTACTCCTCTAGTAACTGCACCAAAGTAGTGAACATATTTGCATATTCTGGTCTCTTTCCTGTATAATAAGGTGCTTTTGAAGGCAAGAAAGCTTAGCAAATTTAAGTGCTTTACATATTGAGGACAAGCTGTCTCTGTCAGCACTGTTTTATTTACAGGTCTCTTTCACTCCCTCTATGCAAAACCTGCTTCAAGACTGATATATCTATAAAGAGGTCGTGTTTATGGAGTTGTAAGATAGGTAAGCTCTGTAGTTTGTATACTTTGGCAGCTGTGAAGCAATGGTGAAGTTGAAAAATAGGAAAGTTGTACACAAAATACTAAATTTTAATAAGCCAATATGCATTCAGAGTTTTGGGAATCTGGTTCTGCTGTTGAGCCATCAGTGTTTCTGTCACAGATACTGCTTGAACTTTTTCCTTTTTACCTTGTTTTAGTCTTACTATTTCGATGACAAGTGGGCAATAAAAGGCATACAAGAAAGTCTGGCATTTATTCTTAAAAAGGAAAAAGTTTAAATGCTAAAGCACAAACAAAATTTAAAGGTTTTTGAGGCCAGAAGACCATACAACAAAGTATCCAAGCATCTCTAATGGCTAGAAATAGCAGACTGGGATGCCATACTCCAGGAGTGCCTGTGTGAGCTTGTGTATGAAAGGTATATACTGTCTCAATATATATGTGATGTGGTATTTTTGTGCTTGTATACTGCCCTGGTAAACCCAATGTACCTCATCTGTTGCACCTGTAAAAGCTGTGAATGCAGTGTGTGATACAGTCACTGTCCTGTGCCGTTGTCCTTGCACTATGGCCGAGGCAGTGCAGAGGGTAGAGTTAAAGGTGGGGCTTTTCTACACCCAAAATGTAGGCGTGGTGGCTGCCCTGCGCCAGTGGGATAAACACGCCGCAGTGCCAGCTGGAGGCGTACTGGCTCTTGCACAGGCAGCTCTTTCTCCTGAATCCCGCCCCGAAATCTGTTATTGCATCACATGCAGGATGGGAAATTTGCCCTGGAGACATTCGTAGGAGGTTTCCCAGTGGATTCCCATGCTGTGGCAGGACAGCGTTATCTCCCTGAGCTGTGGTCGCAGATGAGCATCATCACCCTCCGTGCCGTTGTCCGGCCGTGCCTGCCCGTCACAGCCAGCACAGCCCCTTCTCCTTCCTCCGTGTCAGCTGAGCCCAGTGACTGTTGTCGTGATGCTGTCAGGGCAGAAGGAGGCGAAAAGGCAGCACAGAGCGCAGTGCTGCCTGCAGAGTACTCTTAGTTCGTGGCCGCTGCCCATCGGGACAGCAGTAGACACTGCAGGATTTCACTCCTCTTCTTTGCCGTTCTCGGCAAGGAGCGATCCTGGAAAATGTGACGGTACTTTGTTGGCCATCCTTGTGTTGTTGCTGCCATCGCACAGAGCAGTGCAGGGCTCGGCTCCCGTGGCGTGGGCGTGCTGCTGCTCGGAGCCGGCTGCCAGAGCGGGGGAGGCCGGAGCGAGGGGCTTCCCAGCACCGCATCCCGGCCGGCTCGCCTGCCGCAGGCTCCGGGAGCCGCAGCACCCCTGGCTGCAGCACGGGAGAATGTGCATGCCTGAATTCCCAGGGAGAGACCGCTGAAACTGGAGACTCCACGGGTGGCATCTTTTGCAGGAAAGGGTTAGTAAAACCTTAGCAGGAAAGTCTCCCATCAGAGTTAAACAAGTGTTACGGCCAGTTGGGACAAAGGAATGTGGTTTTGAGAAATGTTAGTCTCTTTCATGGTCAGTGCTGAATCAGGGGGCTGTTCTGGGGCTTTTGCAATCACATTATCAGTGACAAAAATAGTTCAACAGGCGTCCTTAGGGAGCTGTCAGCCTGGAGAATGGCGTTAGGGGAATGAGAGGCCATGTTCAGCTCCTGCCCGCATTGCTGCTAGACAAGGAGTTTCACCTTTTTGTTAAAATATTTGTAAGGTAGAAGTCACGTTTACCCAAAAGAATATGTTGCAATTGGTGTTTATTGATAGATGCCATGTTATTTTGCTTAAAGATGTCTACCAAATGGGAGAAAATGTTTTTTTAAATTCTCCTAATAGCATTGCTGTCAGGCACTGCTACACACAAACCTGACTTAAACATCACTTTCACATTTGGAACCATTACTAGCAGTGACCCCTTTAACTTATAAAATGTTCTCAAAGATTCTATAAATAGCCACATGCCTAATTTTAAACATAAGTAGTCTCCTGTGCTAAGTGTTAAGCTTGTGTGTAGCTGTTATTAGAACTGGGGCCAGAAAGGTTATTTCATGCTTTGCAGACACAGTTCCTGATCTCAGATGCAGTTCAGTCTTTCAGAAAGTTCTGCTGTTGGTGTGGTTGCATTCTCAGGCTCTGTTGGCTCTTAGCAGCAGTGCCAAGTTCTGCAGCTCTTGGTGCTCCAAGCCAGGCAGGTCAGGGAGAGGCAATTGTTAAGCCTTGCTACCTTGAGATGCTTTCAATAGTGAGATCTGATTATGATGTGATCTACTTACCCGGAGATGAGCCTTGGCTAGGGCTTCTGCTCTCTGTGTCGCAGCCAGGACTTGCCTTAGGAAAGCTGCTGATGTCTTGCAAGTGCAGGAATGTTTTGGGGACCCGAACACCAGAGGTATGACATCCATGTGACATTTTTACCTGTTTGGGCATTGTTTGGAAATACAGTTTTGGGTGTAGTGAGGTACTTAAAGATTATTTGGAGTGTACTTTACTCTTGTAGATGGGAATGTTTTGTTTATCAGGAAAACTCTATTGCAGCTTCGGACATCATGTGCCATGATCATTTTGCTTCCCCAAGGAGAGGGTCATTGACATCGACATCTCTAGACTTGATATAAATACTCTGTAAAACCAAGTGGCTTTGCTGCTCTCCTCGCCTTGGAGATTTTTGCACAGCTCTGATCTGGTTACAGCTGATGACTTGGGTCTGATTGCGGGGGTGTTGTATTGGGTACAGAGGCAGTTAGAGGTGTTAGAGCTGAGTCCCTGGGATCCCCTTTTGAAGAGCCAAGCTTTGCATCTGGGCACTTTGAAATTGGGTTGAGGAATATTCTGAGCTGGGCTGGGCTGAGGCAGAGGCAGAGAGAAATGGGGGCTGGTCTCAGACCTGATGAGATAGGGAAAGTATTGGGTTAAATCCAAACATGCCTGATCCTGGGGCCAGTTGCTAAGTGTCGCCAGATGGAAAGCATGGTTGGTGGCTGTCTTGGTCTCCTTAAGGCTGTGAAGCCAGGCTCTGAAGGCCTTTTCTGAGTCCCAGCTATTCTGGGGTGCAAGATGCACCCATCACCATCAGCTCTGCAAAGAGTTTGAGAGAGGTTGAGCACTTGAAGGTCTGTCTGCCATGGTGGGCATGATGGCAGCTGCAGCTGCATATCCCCTCTGTGGAAAAAATAAGCAAAAATGGTACATTTGCAACCACTGTCTGGGGAGATCTGTACATGGGACAGCACCCAGAAATTCCCAGGCAAGAGATGCTCCCCCTTATCAGCTGCCTAAAGGATGCTGGAAAGTTATTTCCATCCCCTCAGCTAAAGTCAGCATTCATTATTGTGGCTCGACAGCATGAGACCTGGGTATCCCTTAGAATGTTTGCCATTTGAGTGACAGACTGGAAAAAAATTCTAATTTTTGAGCATTTTGGTGTTTTTGTTTGTTTGGATGGGGTTTTTTTGTATTGTTTTTTTTTTTTTCCCCAGAGTACTAGACTTTCTTAGTACATCTATCTACTACTGGCCTTATCAAAATGAGAGCACTTTTCCTTGTATATGCCAGAGCTTGGGAAATAAAAACTGTAATCAGAAAATCAGCAATCCGACAGATAACATAGTATCCGAGAAGCACTTGAAAGCTACCTGTGATTTAAGGCTATTAGAACTGTCTAACTGTGCTTCTCCATCACCTGAAACCTGCATATGTGTATACATACATATATGCATATACCCCATTAGTCTGTGCACATTTATACCTATATAAGTGTACATGCATGTCATCTCAGAAACCAAACTAGAAGCAGCAAGCAGTGTTTCTGTATAGTTTTAAACGTGAGAAATATCCGGTTACAATTGTGTGTTCCTAATCACTGAGCTCCTGAAGGAGCCACGTGGACAGCCTCATTCATCTATTGATTGCTGCGAGAAAGCAAACAGGTTGTCACAACAACTGTTCCTATCTGAGTCCTAAAATGGCTTCTGTAGCGTGAGGGTTTTGTGTCCAAATGTTTTTCCTGCTCTTGTTGAAGTTCCAGTTCTGAAGAAATATCAAAAATCTGGAACAAATCCAGCGCTTGTCCTCAGGGATGTTTGAAAATTCATGCAACTTCTGAAATTCACCCAGAACAGACAAAGGAAGGATGCTTGTGATTCACTGTTATTTTGAAAACAATCTGAGTTATAATTTCCATCATGTTTTTACTCTTCCCTTTTCCTTTCCAGGCAGTGAAGCTGATTTTAGCTCTTCAAGCAGCACGGGCAGTATTTCAGCACCTGAAGTCCATATGTCTGCTGCTGGAAGCAAAAGATCATCTTTTTCTCGCAAGTAAGCAAAGCATTTTTTTCCTGAATATTGCTAATGCAAAGAGAGACTACCGTGTAAGGTCTGGCATTTTAAAACAATTAGAGTAGCACTAGGTTGAGCACACTGATGAGAACTGAGATATGAGGAAAAAAAGCTGTATTTGGTGCAAAAAAATTATCAGTGTGCCAGATCAGCCAACTGTTGGTCGGGTTTTGTTTATTCTTAACAAGTATGGGAGATACAATCAGGTAAGGCAGTAAAGGCACTGACTGGAGTGGAGGAGAGAGCAACTGAGTGTATGTTAGGTAACAGCAGTACTTGTAACCAGTTAATCTAAACCTTCTGGTCTTATCACTTTGTTTTCTCTCTGTCATAAATTGTCAGCTGAGCATACACCTTTCCAGGCCATTTTCTTATTTTTGTAGTAAGAAGTAGACAATATTACCTTTGATGGGTTTTTGTTGTTTTTTTTTTCTGAAATACCCTTGCCCAAACTTAATATAACTGCAACTATAAGCAGATTCCTTTGAAAACAATTATGTCATAGTCATCTATCTAAATGAACCTTTCATGAAATATTTCTGTAAGATTTCTCCCTGTCATGTGTGAATTGCAAATTCAGACAGCTTGTGAACACAGAGGCATTGGGATGGAGCAGCGCAGGTTGTGTTCTGCCCACGCAATCCCTGCTGGTTACATTTTGTGGAGTAAGAGGAAGGAGTGCAAGTTGACAGGACTGGTTTCCTGCTCTTTGTGGAAAAGCTGGCAGGCAGGCTGGGACCGGCAGCGGGATACCCGTATGCTTGAGTCACACAGGCATCTTCAAGGTCACAATGTGCCCCAGCATACAGAGATCGTCAGAATGATGCTTAATGAGTGGTTTCCTATCTGTATCACGAGACTGCTAGAAAAATAAACGTAACTTAAGCTCTCTCTAGATCACATCTACCAAGTAAAGTTACTGGCTGTGGGAAAAAAAATGGTAGTAAGTTTAATATGAAGCCCTAAAATCACCTTAGTGTCAGTAAGATTAATCACCTTACTTTCAGTAAGATCATGTATCATTTCATATACTAACCTACTTCACTGGACAGAAGTCCTCTGTAATAAGGCTCCTTCAGACGCATTGCTGTGTTAAGTAGTCTGTGTGAGTTCTGCTGTGCACCGGAGCTGATGATACACTGTATAAAGTAGAAAGATACACCTACTTTGCAGTGTGTTCTTTTTTTAACTGTTTGCCTTAACTCACTGTGAAACATTTCAATGTTGTCACAAACCAAAGTCCTGCACTTCATTGTAAAATAATTATAAAATCACCCAAACCACAGCAGTGTGATGAAGGTTCACAGCAGCCACTCAACCATCTGTTCCTTATAAACTGTTCCATTTGCAGAGAAGGGAGGAAACCAAGTGAAACCATTTAAAGAAGAGATGTTGCTTCATAGTTCTGTGGCATTGAAATTTTTGTGTTCAAGCCTTCTCTTTTGCTGGCTGGATTTCCCTTTTTCTGTTGATTTTTTATTTCATTTTATTTTATTTTAATTCCTTTTTTTTTTTTTAACCTGCAGTTTCATTACCATTTAGAAGAACTACTTCCATAGGAGAATGAAGGTAGCAGTGTAGTAGTGCAGGATGACAAACCAAGTAAGCAGGAGAGGAACACATCCTGGGAAGCTGTCCTCAGAGCACTCCAGCCCTTGGGTAGCTGTCAGGCAGTGAGGATACCAATTGATTTCAAGTACACACAGTTGCTACATTACTTAATAAAGAGTGGAAAAAGAAAGGTAGATATGTATGAGAAAACTGGAAGAAAGAAAGAAAAGACTGTGCTTTCCATTGTCTATTTTAATACTATTTCAGATTGTTCTCTGTGGGATTCGAACTATATCTGAGCAAATGAATAGCTGATCATGACAGATGAAGCACCCAGTATGCCAAAGGCTGAAAAGAACAGTGGCCCATACAAAATCTGTTTTCACTGCATGCTGTGTTCCCTCAGGCTGCTTGCCGAGCAGCATGAAAGCAGCCTTACAGCAATCCTCCATGTGCAGGCACCACTCCACAGGCCTGGCCAGGGAAAGCTGAAGTGTGGTTCTTTTGGCATTGGTCCAGACCACAGGCCTCTGATTACTTAACGGAGATTCAAGGAATATGGACAATCTGATGGAGTCACTGGAAACTGCTGTCCACAGAGAAATGTGAAAATGGCTGAGGTCTCCCTAGGTCCCATAATTCATACTGAGAGGCCCCCAGCCAGTGAAAGAACATGAAGTGGTTGGTGACATCAGGACTTTTATTTCTTTCTGGCCACTCACAGTTATTTCTCTGGTTTAGTGTTTAGAGAACTTTGTGTGTAAAATAAGACACATAATGAGTTGTGTGGTGAGGATAATGCTTCCGCCATTTTGGTTCTCTTTCAGTCGTGGCCCTTATGGTCGGAATAATGGATCCTTATCCTACAAGTCTGGAGCCAGCCCACCTGCTTCCCATGGAAAGGACCCTTCGCTTTGCAAAACCCATCTGAGTCCTGCTAACATCCACCAGAGTTACAGGGCTTCTTCAGCCAGCAGCAGCAACTCAGGCTCATATAAAGGAAGTGACAGCAGCCCAGTGATGAGGCAAGTCTGTGTTTCAGTCTCCCGGTGTTCATCACACTGATTTACCCTCTCTGCACTGTAGTGTGGAATCAGCTGTAGGAGTCACTGCGCAGGTCACCTTGTAGCTCAGCGTAGGTGTGACTGTGGTTGGTGGCTTGACAGTCAACAGTGTGCTCCTTACTGTGTAAAAGCTTTATTGTTTCAACACTGTAAAATTCAAGTTTACTTTAAGTCAAAGCTCTTTGCAATTCATTTTCACTCCAAAGCAGGCTACTTCATATGTTTTCATGCCATCAGTTCTCATGAGTATTTATTGGTTCTTTTGCTGTAGAGTTCTTTCACTTTGCAGAGAGCTGGGTGTGGTAGTACAGGAAACATGATACACTCCGGTGAAAATTCACCCTGCCCAGCCTTAAATCCCTCCCTAAGGAATGCAGTTTCCTGTATAGGAAAGAGCAGAGATACCTAGCAGAGCGTGTGACACATACTGCAGAGAAGAAATTGCCACCGTGCTGCTGCTGTTTTGCAACTCTTAACAGTCAAGCATGTCAGATACCCACCTAAAACTAGATGTAGGTTTCAGCATGCTCAGTTTCACAACTCCTGTGCAGAGCTGAACTTCTTGTGCTGCCTTGCCTGGCCAAGTCTGCAGCTGAGAGCCCTCACCAGTGGCCAAACTGCCTGCTCTTGGGCACAACCACCCGTTTTGGGTGAGGGTATGGCTAGGCATTTTAAAGCTAAAAGTCTTATTTGCTGTAATGACACTGAAGCCAAGTACATGAATAGTAAATTTTGCACTATAGCCAAAAATCAGCTGTTTGTTCAAGTACTTTGATTTATCAGAGGAATAATTTGTGTGGACACAGGAACCCCAAATGAGTCAAGCTTTGCATATATCAGTCAATGGGATGTTCTTCTTTCTGCAAGGACTTAAGCACTGTAGGAGTGATGTTATATGATGCTTTGGTGTTTTTTTCAGGCGATCTGGGAGATACAATTCTTGTGGTGACAATCACAGCATTAAGCCACAAAATCCAGAACAGTATTTGACTCCTCTGCAGCAGAAAGAAGTGGCAGTACGGCATTTGAAAACCAAGCTGAAGGAATCTGAGAGCAAACTTAAAGAAAGGTAAACTTCACTTCAGAAATCAGAGTCACCAGATTTATTTGGGAACATTTAGAGGTGGGAATCCTGAATGTTTTTGCTCATTTCTTGATCACATAAAGCTTTCATTAAGAAATTTGATATATGATCAGTCTGATTAGGTTGTTTTCAGGTATTTCAAGTTTCTTGGCATTCTAAGGGGATGCATACCAAGCAGTTTAGTTACAAATATAGCTCTTTTCCCTTTTTGGAACTTTCACAATAGCATATTTTGGAAGTATAACTTCTTCCAAGTCTGATTTAGCACTGAGACCTTTTATACATAGAACAGTTTCTACCTGCCAGCAAGTATTACCTTAGTGTATGTATTACCTTAGTGTCCTGTTCTACCTCTCTCAGTGAAATATGACTACAAATGTTACCCTTCTGCCCAGTAAAAGAAGAGCTCACACCCAAACCAGTGCACACTTGGGTTTTTGTTGCTTATATACTGAACTTTTAGCAATAACAAGAGGTGACAATGTGCACAGCAATGGGTGTCATCTCTTTTACTAAAGCTGCACTCTGAGAGCTGGCTCTCCAGCACGGACAATCCAAGGAGGTGCAAAGGGCTGTTTGAATTGAGTCACAAGGCAGAGTCCCAGGGACCCCAGGGAACACCTCAGCATCTGCAAGGGCTGGAACTAACATAGGGGGCCCCTCTCCCCACTTGAATGCAGCAGCCACTGGCTCCATGCTGGCAAAAGCAAGCCAGGTGCCTGCAGCCCTGAGCCACCTGGCAGTCTGAGGCCAGCACTGGCCCTGGTTGTATGTGACAAGCTGCTGGCAGACACAGTGGATGAGTCCAGGCAGCTGTTTCCCATTTCCTCTAGGGCAAGGCAGTAGGTGAGATGTTAAGCACTGCACTGGTTAGACCTGACCTGTGCCTCAAAATGTCTGAGATATGGCACAGCCCACAAGGCTGCTGGTTGTGTGACGAGGTCAGTGGCTCTCATTAGCCGGCATGTCTTGGGTCTCTCAGAGGTGACAACAAACAGCACCTAGAGGAATTTGCTGCCTTTTTGGAGCATGTGATGGAGTCTCGTGTTGACTTTAACCGACCAGTCAGCAGAAGTGTTACAACACTTTTATTTTACTACAGGGAAACAGAAATAGAAGAGCTTAAAGCTCAGCTGGGACGGATGAGGGAAGACTGGATTGAGGAAGAGTGCAATCGTGTGGAGGCAGAACTCGCCTTAAAGGAAGCAAGAAGTGAAATTAAACAACTCAAGCAGGTTATTGAAACCATGAAAAGCAGCTTGGCTGAGAAAGACAAAAAAATTCAGCAATACTTCATAGACATAAACATTCAAAACAAGAAACTGGAATCTTTGCTGCAGAGCATGGAGATGGCTCAGAACCACTCTGTGAGGGATGAGCAGTGCCTGGAATACACATGCAGCTCAGAGGGGAAGCCGTTAGCATTGTGTGCCACCGTGCCAGACAGCTTCATCACAGAGGAGGACCAAGCTCTGGAGGAGGTGGCAGACAGCGAGCTGCTTCTGAGTGAGGACAGAGCTAATGGGATTGTCTCATCTGGAGAGAGTTTGACTACCACAACCCCTGAGTTGAGTCATCCAGCTCCCTTCAGTGCTGCTGTGACTAAAGAGATGCTTGAAATCGTTCTGGATGGAAAACTAACTTATTGCCAGGAGGAAGAGAAAAACAACATGACGGTGGAGCAGGCCATCCAGACCGACGTGGTGCCATATAGCCTAGATGTGGAGCAGCTCATTCAAAACATCTTCAGAGCTCAAGATACCTGCCCTCTAAGCCCACCTTCTTCACTGAAGGAATTGGGTGAATTTTCTCTTGGAAGCTTCAGTGATTCTGGTATCATAGTGGACTTAACTCCAAGTGATCCCAATTCTGCCATCCTTTTGTCTCCTATGGAGTCTCCATGCAGGAAGGTGGAGCACGGAGTTAATGAAAACCGTTTCATGAAAGAACTTGATTTTACAGAACCTCATGATGATGAAGTCTTTGAGTATGCCAATACAGGAATAAAGAGGAGATACTGGAGCAGCAGTCTCCTCGGAGATCTTCTGGCTGTAGCAGCCCCTGTTGTACCAACTATTGTGTGGGCTTTGAGCACTCAGAGAGGAGGAACAGATCCTATTTACAATATTGGAGCATTGCTTCGTGGTTGCTGCCTGGTTGCCCTGCACTCTTTACGCCGAACACCCTTCAATATCAAAACCTAAAGTCTACTCTGTCCCTGGGCACCAACTGGCTGAGGCAAAGAGGGATGAAATAGATCATAAAAAGTTACTGTATATTCTGGCAGAGTCCATCATTTTGCTTTTGACTATTTGATTTGCACTATAAATTAGTTCAAAAACTTGTTCCAAAATAAAAAAGCTGAATATGTTTTTAACAGGTGTTTTTAACAGTACTGCTGCTTACAGAAATAGTCCTGCTGCTCCTAGGCACCAGATGCCTCCCCTGTGCTGGTGGCTCTCTGGTGCCAGCTCATCTGCACAGTGAACATGACCAGGGAAATCAGGAACTACAGCTAGTGCTTTCTTATGTTCAATTGCTGAGTTAGCATTAAGTTCAGTCACTTTCCCTGGATGGTTCACTGAGCACTTTGCACTGGCTCAAGGGTTGCATGAGATATGCACAGGGGAAAAAGGGCTGGAGAAAGGTGGGGTATTTCTCTAGACAGCACTAACCTGAAACATCTGTGAAGCTACAGTGTTAAGTAACTGACCTGGAGACTCACTCCCCTTAGGGCATCACACCTGTGCTCCAGAAAGCATGCTAGCGCTTTCCATTTGTTGTCCCAAGTGTCAATTGAGTTTAAAGGTAAAACCCATATTCCCCAGGCAGCTTCCAGAGTATCGTTTGTGCCTGTCTTGTGTAGTGCTCTTCTCAATCGTGCAATTGCTTGAGCATTTCACTGGTCTTGTGCGTATACAGGGACTGTAACCAAAAATGTACACTGTTGGGAGTCTTCACACTTGTTACAATGGTAAGGATAGGTGTGAATACACTTTGACTCTTAATGTTGTTTTAAAGTCTTAATGTATTGGAACCTGATAGTCTTTTGAGCCTTTTGAAATACTATGTATAAATGTATTGTGTTTTAACTTATTGTTTATTTAATTGCTTAGTTGTAAATTACCTTTATAATCACAAGTTCAGTAAAGCATGATAGAAATGTCAAACGTGTGAGTGTTTTACTGTAGCAAAGATATTAAAAAAATCACCCATCGCAGCTGAGCTGTCAGGTACAGGCTGAGCTGGCAGAGAGAACAGAGCTAGACAGAGAAAACCCAAGTACAGCTCCAAGCACTCAGCCAGGCTCATTAAAGGCTCCAGTCTGTCTGCAGATGCAAACACCACCCGCTCTGCCACTTCATGCTGCATTCACAGATGGAAGTGACCTAATCTTTAACCCAATGTGATCATCCAGAAACCTGTAACTTCTCGTTGCTGCAATCCCAGAGCAGTATCAGTCTTTCTGGCATTTAACCCAGCTGACAGTTATACAGTCTCAGTGTACACTGTGACCATCAAACCATGTCCAAAACCTAAGATCTGTGGATATATCAGAGGGCAATGCTACCCCAGAGATGAAACAGTGGGGTTTGTCTGGCTCCACCCAAGGTTTCAACACCTCTGGCCGTTTAAACATCATTGGTCTCCCATTTTCCCCTTCAGCAAAACAAGTGTAGTATTTCCCTGTGCAACCCAAAGTAAAAGGGGTCCAGTGAAGCCTGATGCTGCCATGCATTGCTCTGCAGCTTTTGGGAGGGGAGTTATGAGTAACCCACAAGAGAAGAGTATAATTGTCCAGTGTGCAGGGAGCATTTGCAACACTCAACAGCGTGATATATGCACTGACACTTGCAGAGGCGACTCAGGCACCTTCCATGTCCCTGTGATGCCTGGAGTGCAAATTATTTTGTGCTTGCAACAAAGATTCCAGAGGCTTAATTAAACATTAGATTAAGGAAGAGAACTCTAATAGATAATTGGATAATACAGTCCCCAAGAGTTCACAGAGATAGACAAGAGAGCATCTCGCTTGCTTTGCCATAACTTCCTCTCCCATGCTCTCCCACCTCGGGTGCCTGCAGCCAGCTGGCTTGCCCTATGAAACTGCTGCAACACATGCTGCTCCAAAGGTCACTTTCAAAAGCTTTTAAATTATATGGACTTAGAGTCAAAATTAATAGCTGGAGGGGTTGATGTAAATTTTACACAACCATGGAATTTTTTAATTCCTAAGTATCTCCTCTTGGGACTGAAACATATTACAGAAAGTACCTTATTCCTACTTCAAAATATGTGTGTGCAAGGCCAAAAGAGCAGTATTTTATATATGATGTTACCAACTCCATTACAAACTTGCATTTCTCTCTTACAGCCACTATTGTTTAAGTGATCTTTGATTTGAGTGATTGTGAAATAGAGCATAATTTAGAGGAAAAAGTGAACTTCAGGTCTAGGAGATGCACTCACCTGTGACTATGTGCGCTTCTTTTGCAGCAAGAGGCAACAAAGCAGCACAAACATAACACTTAAAAATGTCAATAGGCCAAACTCATTTCAAACCACGTTTCAAGCAGGCTCCATTTAGCTGTGGTGTTTTTAAATGTGCTGTTTACAACATAAGACAGTAACACCAGCTAACATCAAAGTTTCTTCCTGCCCTTATAATTTTTTTGTCTGCTCAGCTCTCATAGGGCATTTAACTGCACTCAGTAAGAAGTGACAGTTTCCAACACATTCCTGATAAAAAGTCCTTGCTCTGATCTCTATTCAAAATTCAGCTCACATCCAAACCTCCACACTTCAGGGACCTAGGCAGTTCAAGGTGCCCATTGTAAGAAGAGGCCTGAAGTACTGTAATAAATGCTTCAGTCCCAGACTTGGTGGGGACTGGGCTTTGTTCCCAAATCCATAGAGGATATGCCAGTTCCTGCTACAAACACACCATCTTAATTTTTTTTTCCTCTAATATTACACTTTAATCTTAGTCATGTCTCACCTGGATCCCACTGGTGCTGTACAGAGTAGCTAGGAGAGGACCATCAGCCTCCAAACAGTTCAATAAAAACTCCCATCCTTCTTTCTGAGTTGAGAAGATGCTCATACCCACACCTGTACTGCACTGGAAAGTCTTGTCTAAAACATGCAGGTGGGGAGGACATGCAACTCATAGGCTAAGGGTAAAATAGCAGATGTTTGCTGGAATTCAGGCTTATAGTAGAGAAAACAAGTCAGCTCCTTCCTGGGCTGAAGGGATGCTTATTGATAATCCCATTAAACATTTTCTTTCTAACCCACAGACAAAGAAGCCTTTCTTTAATATGCAGCTCAAGAGGTATCCAGTATGCCCCTAAAGCTGCTGAAAATGCTGAGGCTCAGGCACTGATTCCCTCCCCACCAGAGATTCACCTGTACCCTTCATAGAATCACAGAATGGGTAAGGTTGAAAGGGAGAGGAAAGGAGGAGCCTATGGCAGCAGGAGGGAAAGAAAACAAGTGTACATCATGGATCCCTCAAGGAAATCAAACCAATGGAAAAGATAGTAACAGAGCAGCAACCTCATAGTAACTTCAGCAAAAATATTTTCATGTTTGCTGAGGATAAAAATCAAAATATAGGAGGAAGGAAAGGAGAAAACACAGGAAAAAGATGAAACAGGTAACAATGCATGGGTTGTTACCATGCAAGAGACTTCCTCTGGGAGCCGTGTCCTCCCTATTTGCATTATATCAGCACAGGGCAGAGATGGGAGGAATCTCTAGAGCAGCTGTGGTTAGGTGTGGGCAGGTAGACAGAACAGCAAAGCAGTACTGCAGCAGGAGGGAAAAGCATTGCAGGACTGATATGCAGGAAATTGGCAGCACCCAAAGGTTTTTTAAATGGCTGAAGGCTCAAAATCAGATGTGCTTACCTGATGGATTCAGGGATGTTGTTTGCAACATATTAATTAGCCCGTCTGTTGTTATTTTTAATAAATAGTATTGATTTGCAACAGTAAGCACTATTTTAAAAAAAATGAGACAGATTCTAACAGGTTTCACCTTTAACAGGCAGCAGACGGTCCATTTCCTTGTCCTGTGTCAGCAATAATGAAAGAATTATGACTGGTACCTCCTTCCTTCTTCATTGCTGTTAAAAACACAGATTGTTATTGAAGCTTATTCATAAACTTCGTCATCTCCGATCCACTGTCAGATATTTTAGAGGTGTGTAGTTGGAGTAGATTTATTTGCCATACTGCTGCTGCATTGAAGTAACCCATTCTACTCCAGCCAGAACACTCATGCAGAAGATATGAACAGCAGTGTGGCCTTCTAAATGAATTTTAACATTTAACATCTGAAAATTGCAGTCAAATCAGTTGACTTGTGCAAGATTTAAAGCTACGTGACAGGTATATGAAACATTTTTAAAAATTTTTCTTCATGACTAAAGCCATTAAAAGTAATTCTTACTGTCTTGTTTTCTCATTTACTTATCTTTTAAGGAAAACTTGGGCCAGAATCCACTAAAACTTAGTTAAAAATTCTCTTTGTCTGGGCAGGCAAGATCTAGTCACATGGTCCCCCACCCCTTGCCATTCTCTTACAAGTTCATTGTCAACTGTACGCACAGAATGTGCTGACTTGACTCATCTCTCATAAGGTAAGAAATCCATACAACCCACAAATTCAGGATAATAGCATCCACACAAAAGAGGATGGAAAACGCATCCACTTTAGCACTGGGCTGGACACAAGCAGCACACAGAGCCCCCTTCTGCCACACACATCTTTCCAGCAGACATTAAACATCTCTTCTTCACTAAAGCACTGTTGCCTTCTGCTGCACATTTACCATGCACACTTTACCAGGGGAACTCCAGCACAAATACATACAGTAAGTGTACAAAAAAATGGAATTTGAAAAGTGCTTGTAACTGAATTGAGATTTTTCAAACTAGCACTATTAACAGCAGAACATGATTTTTTTTCCTCAATTACACTACCTATGCAACAAGTATAAGGCGTGAAGATTTTTTTTTTCTTAACTTTGTTTTTCTTAAGGAAGAATTTCTGCTAGAAACACAAATTTACCAATACAAGTAAGTGACTAAATCACTCCCTTACATTCTCAACATCAGCCTTTGTAAAAAAGGTGCATCACTTTTGTGTAGTGATACCACTTCTGGTAGCCATTGCATTGTCACATGTAAATGGACAAGGGAGCACAGGAAGCTGCTAGTAACAAAGTGACAAGAAATCCACTTCTAGTGTTCAGCTGCAACTTGTGCTCTACTATTGCGTAACCTACCAGGAGCACATTTTGAGTTGCAGGTCATCCATAACAAGTTTTTTTTCTTCTGAACAGGTCAATAAGATCTCCCATGAAAAACTCTGAAGTGTTTATAAATACTTTGATAAAAATGCAAAAGCAGATATTGTTTACCAGGCAGGAAGCAAAAGGTTCTTTAAAACTGTTTAATTACATGTTTCAGGTAAGCACAGACAATACAGATTTCCCACAACTCAGTATTTACATTCTTTTCTCTAGGCTTGAGCTGTTCATTAAGAGTGTTTTTCAATCAACATCCTTGTCAATCACTTTAGCTGCAAAGAAGGGTGCTGGAATAGAACTATTGCAGGAAACATTCCATCAAGGCATGATTTTCTGTGGGGTTTTTCTCCTTTAAGGTAGTTCAAGACATTTTGGGAAAATCCTGGCTTCCAAGATGACCTGAAGAATGCATTGAAACCAAGCAGTGCGTTTAAGTCCTATAAATAGTTAAATCAATACCCATATGTACGTTGTAGAGTTGAAATTCTCTTTTCACCAGCACTGCCATTGGTGCCTAGTTTCTGTTAGGACAGTTTTACACCAATTTTGTTTTGTTCCTTTTTCATTAGCCTTTGTGCCTCTTTCTCCATTTTCTTTCG
The DNA here is from genome assembly GCA_013400415.1 of Scytalopus superciliaris. Classification (NCBI taxonomy): domain Eukaryota; kingdom Metazoa; phylum Chordata; class Aves; order Passeriformes; family Rhinocryptidae; genus Scytalopus; species Scytalopus superciliaris. The sequence continues at coordinate 89,663 of VXBX01006539.1, forward strand.
CTGTTGTTCTGCTGCTCTTTTTTCCCTTTCTGCTATCTTCTGTTGTCTGCAATTAAATAAAAAAAACAAATTGCTAAATAACAAGAATCCAGTTTTCAGCATGGCCATACCTTAAATTCCTGTCAATAAATAGGTTACTATAATAACAACAGAGCTTCAGTCTACAGTTGTTAGGCTCAGAACAGTTATTCTTTTATTGTGGCTAAAGTCTTCTTTTCAGATTAATCTAGGATCACAGAATACCCTGAGCTGGAAGTGATCCACAAGGGTGATCAAGGTCTAACTCCTGGCCCTACACAGGACAGCTCCAAGAGTCACACCATGTACCTGAGAGTATCATCCAAACGCTTCTTAAACTCTGTCAGGCTTGGTGCTGTGATCACTTCTCTGGGGAGGCTGTTCCAGTGCCCAACCACCCCTTGGGTGCAAACCTTTTCCTAATATCCAACCTAATCTAATCTAGTCTTAGGCAGTAATATTTGTTCAATTATTTTGCAATCTAAAAGCCACTAACTTCTCAAAGATTTAGAGTAAGTCAATCAGTGAGAGTTATAATTTATAAGGCTTAATGCAAAAAATAAAAATCTATCTAATGATTTCAGTAGCAATAGTACTCATCTTTTCAAATTCAGACCAAATGAGTTTGACTCATCTAGAGTACTGACTTATGTCTCTCCTTTCCCTCAGCAGAAGCATCAGTAGTGACCCTCTTTGTATGCAAGTTCTACAAACATTTTTGTCATGATCAGATGAGATGGTAACTTCTAATACTCCCCATCAAGAGTTGAGAATCCATGTTGCACACTACTGTCTGCTACAAATATAAACAAGTCATTAAGGAAATAAAAAAATAATTAGAAAGTCTTAAGTTGGGTATCCTTTTAGCATTATTTCCTATAATTATTATAAAACTCCAGATATCACTCTCTTAGCTCAAATAATCTGTCTACAGAAATAGGTTTCCAATTTCAACAAATACATAACTGACTACAGCAAACCAAGAAAGAACACCAACAAAATTCACTCATTTTATTCCCATGCTTTAGCCAGAACAAATTATTGAGTGATGCAGGACCAACAACTAGATCCATACTCAAAGTGATACATTGCACCTCTCTCCTGTGTTGCCTAAGTAGGTCACTTCTGCTCTGGATTCAATTTATTAGATATGAAAAAAAAACGCTAAATTGCTTGCAAAATTAAAGCTTAATTAATGTGAAAAGGTGAAATTTAACACAAATTTAGTAATAATAAAGAACTGCTTATTAAAAGAGAATAAAGAATTCTAATGGATTATGCAGTAAGGAGTTAAATTTAAATGTAACTAAATTACCTGTGCACATCCACTTAGGTGTGTAAAACTTACAGAGTTAAAAAGTATTATCATCTGAAGCAACCTTCTCTGGTAGACTGCAACTATGGACAAACTGGGAACACAAAACTTCAAAATATTTGAGGTACAAAGTCTACATACTATCTTTGTATTGGACAGGAGAGAGACTGCTCTTATTGAATACCTTAATTGTTTCCCTTGATTGATTATTAATGGCCAGAAGTTTTCCTGTACTGTACTAAGCTGCTCTGCTGTCAGTCATGGAAGAATGAAATCAGTCATTCACATCAGGATCTACCTCCCAAGTTCACAGCACCTCAAAAATTTTGGGTTTTTTTGAGATCATCACCCATTATTCTACATCCCACATGAAAGTTGACAGTGCTGTCAGTCAAGCATATGCAGAGTAATAATATTTGTCACTTTACAGTAGCAGGTTTTCTTATATTCCCACACTTCTGAACTGATGCAGAAGGGCAGAAGTGCTATGTACACCAGCCAGTATGTAGAGACAGTAGTTTCAAAAACCCACGAGGTGTTAAGCAATGCTGTCGATCACCCCGGTTTCTTTTCCCCCGCGATGACACAGCGGTGGTTCCGCGCCCTCTATGGGCTGAGAAATTGTATTCGGTTACACCCAAATGAGAGAGACCTTCACGTTCACCTCAGAGACAGCAACCGGTCACCAAAAAATATAAATAAGTAGCTACTATAAACTAAAAATGAAGGAGCTTAACTGTTCCCACTGGGAAAAAAGCTTCACTGGCAACAGAAATTCTGAAGTTGAAGATAGATATCTAAAACGTGCAGAAAAAAACAAGTTCCAAGTAACTCAATTTAACTGAAAATCCAGTTTATCATCCGCTATACTGATTCATTACTTACTGGAAAATTTTAGTGCATCCCAGCCCAGAACCTGCTGGTAAGTGAGGGGAAAAAAAGAGACTACAGGAACTAGTAGCCTAATCCTCAGCACTGCCTTTCTGCATGCTTTGATCCCAGAGAGCATTTGGCTTGGAATACATGCTTATTTCAACTGTTACGTTTATGCACTGAGTCACCAGAGAGGCCACAGGATAGTCTTCTCTGCTGTTTAGCAAGCCACAGCCCGTTTCTGCATGATTGATCAGCTCCCCATTACTGCACAAAAACTATTCTAGTCTTAAGATAACTTCTAAATACTAACTGAGCACCAACAGGTACTCAGACACAGATGTCTATGGGAGACCTTTACTTTTTCTGCACACTCCTTTCATTCTCAAAAAGCACCACTGAAGTACAGTCAGCATCAACACTCTGGAATGTCAAGGGGAATCTGTCCTTCATTTAGCAGTCCGAAATCCTATACATGCTTCTTTCAACTCATGCTTATGCACTAAGTCACCAGAGAGGCCACGGTATCTTTCAGATAATTTTGTAAAGCAGGATGCAGACTTCTAGCATTAAGAAGACTCTCTACCATTCCTTACTGCAGTCTGACAAAAACAGAGCCAGGCTTGTCAAGTACTATACTTAAGTTTTATGTTAAATGTCGGATGTTAAATTTATCACCAATGCCTGCTGCAAGAGAAATTGTAAATCCAGCAGGTATTTCCTATCCATCTTGCTAATGATCAGCCAGCAGTTCACTCATTTACAGATAAACATTGTCATTTGTGTGTCATGAATAAAACAAAGGTCTTACTGCACACAGCTGGGATACAGCTTACACAATGATCATTGTACAGAAGTCGCCAAGTGGTGTGCCATAGAGAGAGCTATAGTTCTGATCACGTTCTATCTACTGGAAATATTTAGACACATACACATCTCTTCTCTAACAAGTAAATTCTGATACGTTTTAGTGTGGCCAAGAAGGAATTTCATGAAAATTAGTAACTTGAGCTGAAGCCTTTCAATAATAAAGATTCAGGCTGAATTCTTTATAATAGGTTCAACCAAATAACATGGTAGTTTGAAAAATTAAGGTTTGGGGAAAATCTCACTGCTATTGCCACATAAGAGATCTCTCTTCCTAAGTATTCTAGAGCATGAACCTGACAGTTGGCAGACAATATACCTTTGACTATCCTGGAAATATCCACTTAACAAATTTTACACTCCAGAAATAAACTGGCATAAACATATACCAGATCACTTTACTAGCTAATTTGTATAGGATAAGCCAGTGCTTTGGAAAGTTTGAATACTGCTTTTGATAGTCCTAAAAACATGTGTACTGAAATGCGGCAAGAGTTAAGTAAAGTGCAATGCAGCCTCTGCAGTTAGCAAAAGTAGTTGTTTTACTTCTCAGTTCAAAAAAGGCAGCATTTTTCACCATCACTCATTTAAGTCTCAGAAGACTGGACTTTAGACATTAAAGATCTAACCAAGCTTTCTTTATGAGAAAAATTAGTATCTTTGGAACAAGACCATCCCAAAGACATGTCATTCATGTCATAAAGCTTGTACTTCTGTTATACACTACTGAAAGATAAGACCTGAAACAGTACTGAAGGTTAAAAAACCCAGTATATTGACCAGAACATACACATAGAGATAAATGCTTAACTTTACAAAAATATTTGCATTATAACCCTATTTTCACATGTTAAGCTGCTGCAGATCAAGACTGACAGAGATAATAAATGGAAGGAATTATGGTTAACACACTGAAAGTGTGCTGGTGACTTCCTCATCTTATTCCACAGACTGAAAATTTCAAAATACTAAAATAAATAGTTGATTAGAATCCTTTTATTTTTTTCCAAAAATAACTTTTTTCCTTTAGTTCAGTTTGCACCTCTTTACCCTCCATACTCCTTCTGTGTGTTCTTAAAAGGAAAAAAAACACAAACGGAACAGATGAAGTATTCACTCTAACTTTGTCCAAGACTTTGATTTTACATTCAGCTTTATCAGCTCATTTAGTTAAGTTCACTAGAAAAGCACAGCTCCTACAGGGATTCCAAGAATATACTTGTACTTCATTTTCTATCCTGGACTGCTTTTACTTTAAGCACATGGTTACGATCCTTTTTATAAGGACCTCAAGTGGTATTTTACTTAATCAAGTTCAAACATGTTATTTGTTCATATTAAATCATTGGGATTGATGAGGCATTGTTGGGCTGGTTTTTAGCAGGCACATGCATGTGTATCTATTAATGTGTTGATCCAATGTTCCAGGGATTCTCAGATTTCCCATACTATTTCATCCACTGACGAGATCCGGAATGTCTTCTGCCAAGTACAAGTTACACAGAGATTAGATGCACAAAAATAATTTGTCTTAAGATGTGTTTAACAATTCTTAGCACTTACCAGAAAGGTGTTCCAAAAAACAAATAAATTTGATTCTTTCATGTGTCACATTAATTTTACTTACCTAAGAACTTCTTCTGCCTGCCAGGCAGCATCTTCCTCTTCTTCCCAGGCATTAGTATTTTCCTGCCAAGTATCCAAGTCTCCCAGTTCAGGCTGAAACCAAAGAGAAGCTCTAAGCACATGGAAAAAGACAAAACACTGGTGTGTGACTGCCAGAGTGGCTTCTCAATGGCCAGACAGGAAAGTTTCCTTAACATCTATTTTTAATTTTAATGCTTCAAACTTACAGAAGTATTGAAGATATTGCAGTGCTTCCCAACTTATTGTCTACATTTTTTTTTCCCTGCTCTGAGTTTTTCCAGTTGCCAAGGGTTTTTTAAGACAAAAGCAAGAAGAAAGTACTGAAGTGCCTTTTTGGGAAGAGGAGGATAAATTGAGCAGATTAAATAACTAGATAGTGTAACAGATTTCTGGAAGCTGCATGGACAAACCAACATGTACATCTGTATGTCTGCTTATCCAGTATCAGTTGAGTGACACTTCTATTGACTCAAAGTCCTTTCCTTAACTGTTTTCATTATGGACAGTGTAGGGAGGTAGTATGACCATCCTGTACTGCTTCCCACCTGGACCCTTTTGTGCACTATGCAATCAAAGCAGAAGCACTGTTAAAGAAAGAAAAGGGCAAGGCATGGAAAGAAATTCCCACCAAATGGCTAGGCTTTTGGATAACTAGACTAGTTTTTCAAAGGCTAAAGAGCAAAAATTAAGAGACTGTTAGATTACAACCCCTACATAAAGGGAGAAACAGGAAGTTAAAAATGGATCCAAGATAATAAAGCAAAGGTAACACAAGAGGCTTTCAAAAAAGCCATCTACTCTTGTTAGTAACTTGCTATGTAGAATCAAAAAAACCCATAATTCATTGCTTTAGCAGATTTGCAAGCACAGACGCATATGGGAGTTTCTTATCTTTTTACTGCTGATCTGTCAAGTTTCCAAGTAGAATATATTAGTTAAAATTAGATTAACTGGTTCATTCTTTGAACCAAGTATTCAACCTTAAAACAATTTACATTATTCCACAACTCTTCTTCTTGGTCTGCACAATGTAGACCTTACACAGACTATTCCTTTCCCCACAGAATAGTCATTTAGCCATCAAGTACAAGATCAATACTTAGAGCATACTTACAGACTGGTGAATAAAAGGAGTATCTTGTGTAGCTGCTAATCTGCTAGAGAATCCTGTATTTCCCTCAGGGATCCCAAAATTTAAAGGCTCTCGTTTTTTAATAACTATCTGAAAACATTCAAAAACAGGAACAAGAAGTGGCAAATCAAAGCACTACATAAATTATTTGGTGATTATTTAACTCTGTGCCTGTGAACGTACATCTACACAACACCACACTATGTCTGAAATTTGGTCAGGTTCTGGAAGTTGTACAACCAAATGAACTGAGGACTGAAAGAAGCTAAATGCAAAAGCCAAGAACTCCCCCTCCCCACATTAGCTTCTTCTTTAGTCACATGGAAACCCATGACTGTATCAAGACAGAGAATGGGCACAAAGAATTACAGATCAAATAGCCACATCTCCCAGTAATCATAAAAGCTACCAACTACAAAATACATTCCTTGAAGAAATTCTGCTTCTGGGATAGGTCACTGTAAGATACTACTCATGAGGGCAGTGCTGTCTGCACTACTGTACTGCACTGCAATGTGAGCTCTCTCAGCTACTTCAACAGCATATCTGTGCAGGCAATTTCAACAGCTGCAAAGTAATTCTCCATCACATCACCTAGTAAAGCTCCATGCTAGTTTGGCTGAAAAACATGTACTAGTCCTTCTTCCAAAAGACATATTAGCAAATTTAATTGCTAAGATCATGTACCCCTCGTCTTTACCTCTAGTCACAAACTTACTTTGTTTAGCCTACTTTAAGTCTGCTGTTTCCCAATGAGGTAGATTCACAGTTCCACTGACTGTACAAATGCAAGAAAGGAAACGGGACTAGACAATCTTATTTAGCAATGACAGACTGTTACTTGATTGAAGTTCTATTGCCAAACAGATAAGTATAGATGAGTGGTAACATGAGTAGATTCTACCTCAAATCTTGGTGTTTATATTGAGCCAACATTCAATAAAAATGCAAACAAATTCATATTTAAGGGTGGTAAGTAGGCCAAATTAACAGGAATGTTCTTTACAGCGCCTGCAGTCATCCCTAGAGATACATTTAAACTAAACCCAGTATACAGTACTCAAGCAGCATGGACTCTTCTCCAGCTTTGTTCTGAACCTGAAGGTCATTCCATTAGATAAAAAAATATCAGTAGGTATAAAGGAGAAATCTACCTTTCCCCAGTCCTCCTCTGCCCCTCAGATTTTGGGAGATCAAAATCATTAGAAGAATTTAGTCCACAGAATACTGCAGATGCTGAAGGTACAGAAAACTGACACCAGTATCACCTCCAGTTCATAGGACCACAAGAAGATTCAGGTTGGAAGGGGCCTCAGGAGGTCTGTAATCCAACCTCCTCCTCAAAGCACTGTCAGCTCTAAGGCTGATGAAAGCACTCTGCGCTTATCCACCTGGGGCTTGAAAACTTCCAGAGATGGAGCCTGCACAACCTCTCTGGTAACCTGTTCCAGTACTTGACAGTCTTTGCTGTGACATTTTCCAATTGACTCAATGACCTGTAAGTACCCAGTTGAAAGATTTGCACACATAGAAACAAAACTTCCAATTATCAGAAGTTAAATCAGCATGTATTTACACTGTTGATCCTCCTGTAGATATGACCTTCTGTCTTGTCTGCATAATGAAAATGGACATTCGAAGAGCAAGCTATTTTGAAATACCAGTTCCCTAATTCCAGCCTCCCCAGTGTAACTTGGTTAAAAAAAGTAATCATTGTTTTCTGAAACTGTAGTGCTGCTCCCTCAGACTTCAGTAGAACAGGACATGTAATGTCTCTGTTCAAATAATGGAAGGGTATGAGCACAAGCATCTTAGTGCAGTGCTCCACTTTCAGAATTAAAGTGACTAGAGGGTTCTCACATTATACTTCCCAGAACCTTCAGACCGAAATTATTCATAAGTTTCCAATAACATTAAGACTGAAGATGTAAACGTGAAATAGCATCAAGCTGTTATGATCTCAAAGAGTCAGCGTTTTTAACTGCACATGTTAAACTACACACCAGCATCTATTCTCATTTCAACAGGACAGCTCAATTTTACTAACAGCACCTTCTGTAAGTTGCTGATTTACTTATAGCCTATTTTAAAGCAAGTAAACTCCTCTGCAAGTATAGTTGAAAAGTGCAATACCTACTTTTTGAGTTTTTCTTATAGTTGGTGTCATATCTTTGAAATAATCAGGTTCCATCTGTTCCAAAGGATTTTGCTGAGCAGCCACATTACCATTGCCACCTTCAATCTTCACACTGGTAGGTGCATCTTCATCCCATGAAGACCAGTCTTCTACTTCAGGCTGAACAGAAGCATATGGTACAAGTTAATACTATCTGCAAGTAAAAATTTGTATTTTTTATTATCTTGCTAAAATATATACTTAATATTATATAGCATATATAACAGTACTGTATCTTTCTTGGATATATACAAACCCAGCTGTAGGGCTGGTATAATCACTCTGTTAAGGCATTATCTATTCAGTCACCTACCACTTTAACAATTACCTGTTTAGGAACAGATGAATAATCCACTGTGGTTGGCAAAGTTATTTGGTCGCCACTTAACTTTCGCCCTCTTCCAGACCTGAAAGAAAAATGTAGGATTCCTCCAAGCTCTGAAAACATGAGCACTAAGTTTAAAAAAAACAAAAAGGAAGTCTGAGAACAGCACTACTGAAAATAGTCATGGCTAAAACATTTAGTGCTTCAACTACCTTAGTATTAACTACTGCCAGTAACAGTCTGCTAAGCAAAGGACACATGAATTTAAAGCGGTGTTCAGGTGAATTTCAAAGTGCAATTTATTTTTTTAACTGTAGTGGAAATAGAGGAGAAATGCTTTTGAGAAATATGAAAATGGACAAACTAACTCAATTATTCATGTAAGTCAGTTACAATTTTTAGACTGTCGGTGCTTATAAAGCAAGCACTAGCATTCTACCTTTGTCAAAGAACTATTTCTACTACACACTGATAAATTTTTCTATGTCTTAGATGTTAAGCTGTGTCTAAAAAATCGCTTTCTGAGCTGCTTGATTTGCAAGCCCCTCTAAAGTACTTTTTTCTTCAAAGTCTAAACAGAGGTAGTCCAAGATTATGCAAGTCAACAGCTTTTGTTCAATTCATGCTCCTACTAAAAGAATAGTGTTTCAATGCATTTCAGCAACTATATTGAATATTTTTAATTGAAAACAAACACGAATGCATTGCAGATAAACCACCTAAGTATTTACTTAATGACAGCAAAAATCACAATAGTAATTAAAATATTCTTAGCTGACATTCACTATATTTTAAAACCTTACAACACAAGAGAATGAAACTAAGGCTTACACTTATGTTTTCCCCAAGGAGTGTAAGCTCCTAATGCAAAAGAGACACATGTAATTGATCTTAGGCAGCTTGGAAAAGTTTTGTTTCTCACTATTGATAAGAATAAAGATGGGAAACTTCAATTTGTAGTTTCTATCCATTAGTTTTAGTATTATAGAACATGCTATCATCAACTCAGACTAGTTGAATTGCTAATCACCTCTGCTGCATGCTGGGGAGTGACGAGATATATTTTTTTATATTTAAGGCCCAACAGATTTCTCCATCTGAAAGATCAGGTGCTATCATCAAATTTTCAAATTTTATATAATTAACTATAGTTCCTTTAAGCTGAAAAGCAACAGAGTTTAAGGGTAAGGAAAGGTGAAAACACTGTTCCCTCAAACACATTAGAGACTTCTGGTTGACTAGATTTAGGTGACATCTCTAAAGGAAACTCAAGCTTGAAAATATCCTCCTTCAGAGCTGTACAACATACGTATCTTTAATGACATTCTAAGCCATCACTTCTGCACCTACATATATTTATCTATTTATATGATTTAGAAGACTCCAGTAAGTGGCTTGTAACAAACAGTCAGATAGTCAAAATTATTACACTAACAAGACTGAAGGTAGGAGGAAAGCTTTTGTCATACAACATGGGAAAGAGTATGTTACAGAGAGCAGCACTGAGGAAGGCTACATATCTCCCCCTCTACACAGGGAACAAGATGCTTAAAGGAACAGTTGCTTCCCTGCTCTGAATGTCAAATGCCTCAAGAATTCTTGGTTTTGTTTCTCCTTACTAATAGCAACATCCACATTTCTCAGCTGGAGAAAATAACAGCAGATTTTAAACAGGATGAAGTTTCATCTCTTTTTACACTTATACCTTTTACTTCCTGGAAACTAGATTCAGACAGGCTGTTGTTTATCAAAAAAGATTTAACTAAAGACATGACTAGTACTGTAACTAGGCTCTACACTTACTAGAAAGATACACAATCTCGACAGGCACTTGTTCAAATGAAAACCTAATATAAACTATATAATCTAAGTAAATACTAGTTCATATCCATTGAATTAAAAGGCACATTTAATTAAATCACATTTGCTGGTTACCAGATATACTCATATGAAGGGGTGCATTGCAGGACAACAAAATTTATCAAGCAACACTTTGCAGCTGACAGTAAACAGGATAAATATTTGTAGTTAATGTACTAAATTAATTTGATCCACTGACTTGCTTGTGTGAAAGATTTTAAATTTTAGTTCCGTTAACCAAATGCTATTCACACACAAAAAAATGTTTTCTACCTTTTTTTTTTTTACTCTGAAGCAGTTTCTCAGCTGTTCATTTCAAGGTTTTAGTTCATTCAGAAGTTGAAAAAAGGATGAAAATACTATCATTACATCTACAAAACAATTATCTGCTTATAAAATCTATCTTAACACTTAAAGAAATGAAGAACCCACATAATATAGAAGTTATCATCAACTCAAGTGTTTTGACTTTTTTCAGACCTTGAACAGCAAGTATTCTTAATTTAATTTGTGATTCAAATCACAGAGCTAAGGTTGACATCTATATAGCTGTATGCAGCATTAAAATGTACCTTTTTTAAGCTTCACTTGATCTGTAGTAAATTTACCAACAAGTGGAGAGCTTCTTCTTATTCTTGGATTAAGTAAAGCCAAACAGGAAATAAACAGTTATCTTTGTCTACAACATACTCTGCATATGCTTTGACCTCACTGGCAAAGTTGCTGTCATCATATACAAAAAGAGAATAGATTTCTACAGATTGCTATTTGTTTATGTAAAACAGCATGCTGCAAGAGTGGCAAGAAGCACAATAGTTCACATGACAGTACAGTGTCAAGATCTACCTCAGGTACCGTGCTATTCTACTACTGAACTCTACTACTAAACAACCATAACTCTTGTGGGTTTTGAGAATCCCTCCCACTGCTGCTTTCATGAGTCTACAACTCAAAAGAACACTCTGTATGACTTAGAAGAGTAAGCAAAAAAAAAAACAAAACTTCCATCACTGTCCTCCAAACCCTTGAAAGAATCTTCAACAGGCAGAAGAATCTAAGGTCTCAAGCAATTGTTTTTGGACAAATTAGGATGAGAATTGCTTACATTTATAGTGAAAAATAATTGCCTGATGACAGGGTGGATGCTGCCATTAACGGAATCTCTTAAAAAACAATCACTTGCCAAGTACTTTTAGAAAACATGGAGAGCATCTTTCCTTCTAGTTAGACATGGAATAGTTTTAAAAGGCTATTTTAAACCCCTGTCACAGCTGTTTAGAAAACCTCATTCAGCTATCATACAACAAAATACACTCACAAATGCACTACACAGACTTTTGGAACTCTGATGGAACATGCAAATAGAAGAATGAATTTTACTTAGTTTTCATCTGTCTTGATTGTTTTGCAATTAGTAAAATCAGAACTGGGAAAATTGGTGGGTAGGTGCTGGGAGAAGGAAAGAGGTACAAGAACTTTAATTGAAAAAGAAAATGCAACCACATTAAATAAGACATGTTTACCTGCATATTAACTTTTTAATGAAAGAAAGCACTGCTGCCAGGCAAGTACAGACTTTAAAGAGTCGGAACTGTGTTATGGCCATGGTGAGAAACCCTTCCTGCAAAAGAAAAAAGTTAGATGTAGAGGATTATACATCTTTACACAGTTCTTAAAGCTAACTACCTTAGCTGCTGCTAAGCAAGGAGCATTCTGTGACACCGTATTAATGCAAGAAAAGAGAGTGGTACCTGGAGCAAAGATGCTACCTGCCTATTATCAGGACATTTCACTGATGTAAATAATGCAAATACATGGCCTTTAAAGAAACAGCACATGAGTAAAGTGACAGTTAAAGACACTTTTAAAGGGGAAGCGCGGGCAACCAGTTGCAGTGACAGTACAGCTGATCTGTTTCAGACACTACCAGTGACACTGAACACTGGCAAGGCAAGAAGAGCAGAATAATCAGAGAGAAGCTCATGCTTGCTTGAGCATGTCTTGCATATACAAATTATAAATTTAATCATTAGGTCAAAAACCAAAATTGGCTGTTTAAATTTATTTTCCATTTTGATGGAAATATATGATGAGAATAAACACTGTTTATTTTAGAATCAGTGTCACTGAAAAATCATCATCAAAGAAAGACTGTTCATCTTGTGTGCACTATAGCACCAGTTCACTCACAGATCTATGGATATTTCTATGCCAGACTGGATCATGATAGCAAATCCAGCCAAGAAAAATATATTTGACTGAAGCCACTCCTGTTGGTTGCTATTTTTCAGTTACAATTTCATAATCTGGAGAGTATATCACATCATTCCAACAGATCACCTCCAATAGGTACAGAATAACTCAGAATAATCTGCTGTAATTCAAGGATTGCTTTTCTCTCTTCTACAGGTGAACATTTCAGAGTAAAGAATAAGAGGTTAGGCTTCACAGATAGCTTTTCATTATGTACATCTACACTTGTAACAACATTTTCTGTTGCAAGTTTAACATACCTCCTGGTGAGAAGAGAAGGCAGCCCTGTGACATTTTCCTCAGGCCATGAGTATTCCATGGAAGGACAGCTTGATTTCAAATATGCTATGGCATTTAAATCACTTTTTATATTCCAGGCTTTAAGTTAGGAAGAGTCAGGAAGGTGGACCATTAGGTAGGCTGCTCCAATACTGTCCTGAGGATTTTATTAAAAAGGTACATAATGGGATTTGTGAGCTTCACGGAGAATAGATTTATTTTTTTAATTGGTGCTCATTTGCTACATAATGTAACTACTATTAAACACTGTAGTATATAGTACTGGAAATATTGCTTCACATATAGTCCAGAACAGGAATTTCTGATACTGAAAAATCATACAGAGTGGCTACTAAACACACAGGCCCTTCTACTGCAAAATGGCAGGTTAAGTCGGTACATAACCACCAAATTATAGCCTGCATTGTCGAGCTGTAGCTCAGGAGAAAGGCCTCACAGGACACGTATCAATCCTACGTCAACATTACTGTTGTCTTATTTCATTTCACGGGAGACTTATACTTTAGTGGATTGGCTCTTCATCTACGAGAAATAGGAAGTAGTCAGACTTCCCATAAAGAAGCAAGAACAAATATTGTCCAACACATTTAGCTTTTAGTTTAAAAGACTGGACCATCATTTCATATTGTGCTCAAGCACTTTCTTACCTTCCAGAATGAGCAATGTTGACAATATCTAGATTACATAAGAATGCATCAGTCAAGAATTTGAAGGATTCAGAAAAAAGGAAACTTAGTGAAAGAAAAATGGATTAGATGAGAAGATTAGATGGAAAGTTCTCTATTCTAAATGACTGAAATTATTATAAACTTAGACTGAATTGGTGAAACAAAATACTATTTTAAGAAGAGACAGCTAGAAGCTATCTACCTGGCATGAAGAGCAGGTGACCTGCTGAAATGAGAGTAAAGGTACTCCTTTTCTGAAAGGAAGCTTGTTTAGAAGCTCACTACACTCTATCAGAATTCACTCTATCAGCTTGGAGGGTAAGGGAAAAAGAGTAGAATAGTACTCAATATTTGAAAGAGTAAGGCCATCTTCCCCTGTTCAGACTACCCAACTGCCTTACTGGACAGTACAGACAGATGTTAAATTAAATTAAAAAAACCCCCAAAACTATTGATTGAAAAGGCTGTTTTAGGAAGCAACCATTACTCAAAAACCTCTGCAAACTCAATATTATTTATGCTGCAAGTCAAGGGACTAGGAAGTTTACTAAGAGCAAAACTAAAACAAAAAAACCTTCAAGTGTGTCAATTAGATATATATATACACAAAGAAATATATGTACGCATACATATTTATAAGCCCAGTTTTGCAACTCATCTCCATTTTTTCATTTATTAAATTGTACACTGTATTTTATACTTATTCTCAATATAAAGCTAAACAACTGAAAAAAAAGCCTGGAATCCACACAAAATTTGGCTTGCACGTTTGGGAAATCCACTGCTGAGAAGAGTTAGCCACCAGAAGTTAATCCATTTTAATCCATTTCCCAGGTCACTCCTACACTTTCAGTATCACCAGCATGCCTGTTTGGCAAGGTTCAATAGGTATCATCATTCCTCACAACAATCTGAAAACTTGTACCTTTCCACTTTCTATGTGTCATGCAAAGATTTCAGAGTTACAGTAAGACATGCAGCCACTTAAGGTATTTGTATTAGAGCTGTATTTCACTTCAGCTGGGGCAGAATTAGGCCCTTCAAAAATTGGACTTGATGAACTTGGAGGTCTTTTCCAACTTTAATGATTCTTTGATTTGAGACAGTAAGTACTGTTTTGTCTATCTCTTCCCTGGGTGTTGATTGCAGTCTTCGCAATTAAGCTCTGTACACTAGAAATTGTCAGACGCACAACCAGAGTCTTGGCAACAATATGGTATCAGCTAGTAATATTACACTAGTTTTTATACTGCTAATTAAGAAATGCAGCAGTATATATGCATTAATTTTAGCAATATGCTAAAAGCTGTTTAAAAGACAATCTTGAACCAATTATTGTCTCAAGATAAGGACAGGTAAAGCATTTTCCCCTGTGCCTGAAAATGCACTTGAAACATGTGCATTGTTGCTCTAAGGACAGCAGTACCCAAAAAGTTAAAGATTAAACCTTTAGGTTTTGAGTTTTGTTTGGTGTCTTTTGGGGTTCGAGTTTTTTGTGTTTGGGATTTTTTTAAAGTTAATTAAATTTCTCAAAGGTAAACAATCTTATATTCTGAAGTAGTTGTATGAATACAGATGTACACAGAACCTTAGTTTTCCTCAGTTCACTGCAAACTTAATTCATCCAATACTGGTACACTAACCTTAAGTGAAACAAACTTTTCATTCTTTTCATCTTTCTCAGACACTGGAAAGAAGCACAGCCATGTATCTCCCCTTTCTCATGAATGGGAAAAAGTGAACAGTGTAATGCTAAATGGCACAGCCACAACAGCCTGAATTCCTTTTCTTCTCTTAAGCCTTTCCTTGATAAACAATCCCAAAGGGAACTCCAACGGCATCAGCAGTCAACTCTGACACAGGATGAGAGAGATATAGTACAAAGTGCTGCAGCAAGAATCCTAAAACATCTCTTAACAGACAGAGGCAAAGGTCAAACACTGGACTAAAATTGAGAAAATCTGATAAAGAGCTGTCTGTCAGCTTTATACAACCTTCTGCAAATCACAACTAATGCCTCAACTTCCCATTTATAAAACAGGATAGAGATTCCCTTCTCCCACTTGCTGTCAAATGAACTTCCATTACAACCGATATAAATAAACAAATAAATCAAGACATGAATCCTAATTAATTTAGTACCTGTGGTCAACTCAACAGTATTGTAACAGACACCAAATTCAGCTCGAGTTTGACTTATGCAGCTTGTCCTGCCTTCCATTGGTAAAAAGTCACAGCAGCTGCTCACATAGAAGATAAGTACAGAAGGGATTAAAGAAGAGCAAGATGAATAACAAGATGTTACACACTTTAGAGCCAAGCCAGAGGAATGAGGCAGCTTACACATTTTATGGATCCATAAAAGAAACAGAATGAAGGGAGGGAAAGTTCAAAAGTTTATTAAACTGAAACACTTTAACACTGCTTTCAGCATGAAGCAGTGGCCTCATTAGAACTCCTGGCACCTCTGACTTCACTGACAGTAGCCAGCATAGTCTGTCCTCAGAGGGACTGGTTAGTCAACTATGGTTCAATAAGCAAGGCTCTCACTGTCCGTCACTATACAATGAGCACACTGTCACCTGGAGAAGCACTTCCTCTTCCATATCTAACTGTACATGCAAATACCACTTAAACAGTATTTCAACAGACAAAACCAATTCTAAAATAAAGTCACTTTGCAGCACTAAAATTGCTTTAGAAACTTTTTTCCTAGTGAACTCTTCTCTTACTGTCAGAAAAAAAGATGTCAAAATACTCATTATGCAGCACCTATCCTGCTCTCCTCTGGTCCCCTACAATGCCAACTGATTTGTATGTGCAGCTTTCTTTAGACGCCATAGTCTTCAAAATACAATTTCTGCCTTGAATTACCAGTGCCTTGTGAATTGATTACATTTTCTTTCACATCAGCTCATTTGTGACTCTGGAATAAAAACATGAAGACACCTCGGAATCAGTGACTTTAACCCATATGAATAACAACTAGATAAATAGCCAAAGGACAGCACCTAAATCAAGACTAAAAATAATGTGCCTGAAATTGAAAGACTTCCCTCAAAACACATAAGGAGTCATAAAAAAGCCTCACCCTTCTAAAGCAAAAGAAGCAGCTAATTTCCTAGTACAAAAGACTTGAGTGTTTACATTTGTCAGCACCAAAACTCCATACTGGTTCAGTGGTGCTTTTCTGTTTTAACTAGAACAGCTGATAAAAACCAAGCAAAGTTTCAGTGGCAAGGATAGGATTTCTTAAAATTTTATTTTGTACGAAACTTTACAAAAGTAGAGTGGTCATGTCAATCTGATGACGAGTAATTAGAATTTATAGGGAGATGGAATTTTATGAAAATTAGTAGACAGAGTTAAAAAATTTGTGTTCAAGCACGCAAACCCTTCTCCAAATCATCTACCTTACCAGAAGTACAAAAACATTCTGTATTTTGAAACAGGCAACGTAATGACTCAAGAGCAGCATTCAGTCATGTACTGGAAGACACAACCAGCAGCTCCTGTATTTCAAAGACAGCAAGCATAATTCTGTAGCCTAATCAGGGATTTCACTCTCCTCATTCTGGTTGATTTCTGTGTTTGGTTTTAATTTGATCAGCTGCACTTTTATTCATCACTTTATATAGGAACATAATATTAGAAACACTGAACGTGGAGGAAAAAACTTACCAGTCTAGATCACTGAGATTGATAAATGGATAGATAAATGGCAGCATGACTGAACCTCAAAGCCATGCTACCGTGCCATTAGACAGAGGAGCAGAACCCAAAGGGAAGATTAGGAGGCATCTCCTCTATCTAATTACAGGTAGGTGGTTGGGTGATATCTGTAATATGCACTGTTGTTTCAACACTAATGTTATAACTTTCAGTGCAAGAACCCTAACTGAGCGGTTGAGGTAACTGGGAGAAAAGACAACTCACTCCTATAAATCATAGTCAGAGTAAAGTCATCCAAGGTGCCCAGACCCAGGAGGAGATTTCAGGACTATCAACAGCTCTAGAAGATATCAAAATTCAAGACAGAATGTTTTGTCTTTCTAACTAAAGGCAGCAAAAAACTGGTGACTGCCAGTGATTCCTAAGTTATTCCTAGACACCGAACACTGACATAAAGCACAGGGAGTTTCAACTCTTTGTTAAATATGTTACTTCTAAAGCCATACAATTTCTATAGTAATACCAGCACATCTCACTCCTTCCTCTCCAAGAAAATGAATATAGCTCAGATCTTGTTAATGTAAACTCTTGAAGTTTTCTGTTCTGAATTAGAGTGAGTGCTACTCTTGAAGGCAACATTAGTTAAAATAGAAGGTTTATATCCACTGACTAATCAGTCGTTCTTTAACAATTCCTTATCTATACATGCTATGGTCTTCTGAAAACCAGCATGCCGAACACAAATTTAAGTAATGCAATCCCATGATACTACAACTTTTGCAACAAGTCTTTTACATAATGCACTAGTTCATATAACTCACTCGGCAACACTAGAGAAGTTCTCAGACATAGAATCAGAGTTCAAGAAACCCCAGTTCTGCACCAGTCCCTATTTATCCTGAACTTAAGTTTTCTATAACTACATGGAACGCCAGAGACAACAAATTAACACACTCTCACTCTCACCAAATCACCTTGTAACACGCAGTCTCAACAAGAACCACTTATTTACAATGAACATACACCACAAGATGGCCTAAAGAAATGTCTGCAGGGCACATCTGTGTTTCCAGAGAGCTATAAAACAGCAACCTATGCTATTTTTCATTAGATGAAACTAACGTTTCTAGTTAGTGCAACTCCGGCACTTGCAGAGCGAACTCATCGCCATGAAACTGCCCCACCGTCCTATAGACCAGGCCAGGCTCTAGTATTATCAGAGAGCATCCCAGACACATGGTAGCACTTAATTTTTCTGTGACCTGTCAGAGGTTTTCAAGTCTTTAAAAGCGTGCTAGGAAACCTTCACATTACCTTTGATGAAACCTGCCTGCCAGCGTGAACAACAGAGCTCCAGAGCAGGTAACCCCAAGCAGTGCCATCCCACTCTGACAAGACGTGTACCCCTCGCCCTTTCCCAGGGGGTGCCAAGCCTCCCGGTCCCCAAACGCTGGCTATCCACTCGCCCGTCACTCCATGTGAGATTCCCCCCTCTCCCCTCGGACGGGGCCCGGGCCAGCCGGGCAGAGGCCGCGGACCTGGGCCGGNTCTACCCGTGCCCTGCCATCTATGCCATCCATCCCTGCCTGGGCACGGCTACCCTGACCTGCCATCCGTGCCCTGCCATCCATCCCTGCCTGGGCACAGCTGCCCCTGCCATCCCTGCCCGCCATCCATCCCTGGGCACGGGGTGTGCGTGTCCCTGTCGGGAGCTGCGGTGGAGCTGNATGTGAGCTCCCCCCCCCTCCCCTGGGACGGGGCCCGGGCCAGCCGGGCAGAGGCCGCGGACCTGGGCCGGGCACAAGGGCCGGCGAGGGCGCTGCCCGGGAGAACCGCGCGGGCTCCGCGGCCGGGCCCCGGCAGGACCGGACCGGACCGGACGGGAGCGGACCCTCCCCGCTCACCTGCCCCGGCGGGGAGGCCTCGCCGGTGGGCGCGGCGCTCCAGGGCNCTGGGCACAGCTGCCCCTGCCATCCCTGCCCGCCATCCATCCCTGGGCACGGGGTGTGCGTGTCCCTGTCGGGAGCTGCGGTGGAGCTGTTGTGCTCCAGCGGTATCTCGGTGCTGCACACCGGGCAGTGAGGGTGTTCCTGCGTGGCCGGCGGGATGCTGGGCTGCAGATTTTGGCTGCTACTGAAAAACAGACGTGGCTGAAGTGGCTTCTGACGGCGCTGCCTCAGTGGCCCGGCTTGTTCACCGAGGTGCTTCAGGCCGCTGATTGTCCGTGTTAAGGGCTGGCTCAGTGATCTGGTGTGAGATTTGCCAGAGCTCCCTAAGCCTCCGGTTGTGTTACATTCAGTACGTCAGGTGAAGGGAGGTTTTGTATCCTTCTCACAGGGAAAGCTAGTCCATTCTAGGGCAGCAGTAATATAAATTCCCTTCAACTCCAAGCCGTGATACCCCGTTCTCTTTGCGCTCCTTAAATGTCTTGCTTTAAAGAGTTCCGACAGCCAGCCTGCTGCTGTTCCCCGTGCCCTGGGTGGCTCCTGAGGGAAGGCACTGGTGTCATTCAGGGCTCAGTCAGTACCCTTTCCCGTGTCCTGCAAACACCGTGTCTGCGTTTCCACAACTCATCATGGAACAGGCCCCGAAGGGACCGGGAGCCCAGCATGCTATGGCTGGCTGCGGGGCAAGGCCTCGGCAGCAGGACCTGAGTGGGACAGTTTTGGGCCAGCCCAGAGCCCAGACTGCCAGGCAGGTTTCTGGTGATGAGCAGATCTGGGGACAAGCCAGGGAGTCAGTGTGTTGGTCCAAGATCAACAGAGTCCATGGCAAGCCAGGGCACAGCTGTGGCCATGCACAAGAGCAGCACTCACACTCTGTTGCTCAGCTGGGGATGAACACCCTTATGCGTGCAGAGCCTGCCTTCAGTAAGAGGAACTCTGGCTTTAATTTGAAGACCATTTCAAAACCATTTAATTGCATATCAGAATTGCACCTTTCAGTGTA
Source organism: Scytalopus superciliaris (assembly GCA_013400415.1). Classification (NCBI taxonomy): domain Eukaryota; kingdom Metazoa; phylum Chordata; class Aves; order Passeriformes; family Rhinocryptidae; genus Scytalopus; species Scytalopus superciliaris. The sequence goes on from VXBX01006539.1 coordinate 109,718, forward strand.
GCCTTCTGTCTACAGCAGAAAGTGGAAAATAATCTTCATCTGCATTCACACAGAGGAGCAAAACTGCTGGCATGACACTTGGGAAAGGTCAGGTTATGAAGATAGCCAGTTACATTTCTTTTGAAAAGACATTCAGGTTTTGGCATTACAGTCTATATACTCAGCAGGGAATATGCCACAGTGAGAAGGAAGCATTTTAACTTATTCATATAAACACCCACACGTAATATAAAAACTGCCAGAGTGGTTCACCCACACTATCCTCCTAAATGCACTACAGACCTGTATGTGGCTGTCATATTAAAGAAAAAATCTGGAAATTTGCAGACCTCTAATGAAAAATAACTGTCTTCTTAAAAACAGAATTATGCTATTTCAAAATTAGTAATAATATAAACATATCTTAATTTCTGAAAGAAACGTTCACAGGAATAAATACTGTTTCGTTTTAAAATGACCCTCAGTTCTGAAGTTTTAAACTTGGATTCCTTTGGATCAGTTCATTTTCTTAAAGAATCTTCTGAAATATTAGATATCAAATGCAGTACTGCCACAGTAAATTAATAAAACCTTTTAGGGAACTATATTTTATTAGTGTCACTTTTTTTAATATCTACAACAATTTCCATAATTTCAAAGGCTGATGATTCCATCATCCTGATACATTCATGTTTCTATTTAATAACCACATTCTGTCTGTAAAAGGGATACAATGTCTCAATATGAATTCTCCCTCCTATGGGATATGCACTTCATTTACTTGTGTGCTCTCTTGATGTTAAGTCATTTATTAAAGCTACAAATAGCTTTTTAACTAAGGGTACCTTTCCACAATTACAGTCCTGTTGAATTGTGTAGTAACTTGGGGTTTAAATTGGCAGAAGAAATTTTACGTTCAAGTGTTTGATTCTGGTCAAAGTAGAGTTTTCATAGTTCTAACCACAGAAAAATTGTGGGTTCTTACTATAAAATTCAGAAGTAATTTTCTATGCTGCTGCTACAAGTTCATATTCTGTTCTTTGAAATTTTGTCATTAAACCATCTTGAAACTCCAGATGAGAAGAGGTGGTTCCATTGTTAGATACATTTTCCATTCCTTTGTAGTATTTCTGAGCAACTATTTTGGTTAGTATCTAAGTAGTGGCCAAAGAGTTTGCCTAAGCTTAGGCAAATGTATATCCTAGCCTGTGTGAAAATCTGACCCCTTTCCCAAGTAAGTAGTCAAGTAGTCATGAAAGCCTCTTTTCTCTCTAAAGGTCTTCCTGGCTGAAGCTCTACTCTGCTGCCTCTGCCAGCATACCTTGAATTCCTTCCCCTATTCTCACTAAAGCTTGCAGAGGAAATTTCCAGACCAGTGATCTTGGTGAGAGGCCTTTATAGAAAAATTCAAAAAACTGACTTTCATCAAGCATATACTATATAAAAAATCATCTTCAAAACTGAAAAGAAGTACATCTCAAGTAGTTTTTTTGGAAGCAGTGGCCAAGAGAGCCCAAAGAGCAGCAGTGACTACCTAGATCTCTCTGAGCTCAGATGAGACTGTGCAGGTTTGGTCTTCTGCTGGAGTGGGCAGTTTTGTTGCTCCCCTGAGAATGATCCAGACTTCTGCCTCCTTTAGCATCTCTGTGCAATGCACTGATCTTGACACTGGAGCCCAGACAGCTGACAGGACCTTTTGTGAGACAGAACTCCCAGTGAGCCTAGAGGAATACCCATCTCAGATTGAAACAGGCAGGTTGGTTTGTTCAGTGCCGTTTATAGGTGATGAAGAATGTGTGGTTTTAGCCTGCTGTTGGGAAATTTCCTAGAGAGATTATGCTGGATTCTTTTGTCTGCTGACAGCATCAGTTCCTCCTTCCTAGAGTGTTTCTGTGTTTAATGGTGGTGAATTAATATGCAGAATTGATGCTGGGAGTAGGTACCAGAACCCACTTTTCCCTGTCCCTGCAATATTCCTTGTATTTCTCAACTACAAATTAGGGAGAGGATAATAGCACCTCTTTTTTATACAGTTAATTTATCATTTCATTACTAAATAGGAAATATTCCTTTCCATCCTATTGTATGCAGCTATCAAATAATCTTTCTTGACTTACATACACAGCCTTTCTTGTGTTTCTTAGTAAAAAAATTATATGCACGAAGTTCAAGTTATTAGAAGTTGGATCTTAGGCATTGTGTTAGCATTTGAATTCAATTCACTAAATACTTGAGCATCTAGCATGTTGCTTTATAAAAATAGCTATCTACATGGGTATGCTTGTGTGAGCATGCCAGCATGTGTATGATTTGCATTTAGGGAAACAGGAGAGAGAGTGCATAGCATGGAAAAGTAAGGTTATGAAGTTTGTTGACAAATGCATTTAGGGAGGCAAAAGATTTTCCTCCTAATGTTGGGAGTTTTTGGGGGGGTTTTGTTGGTTGGTTTGTTTGTTTGTTTTTTGAGGTGAGAGAATAGTGAAACCGTTCTTTGTTTCTTCATACTTCAGCATTTATTAGAAGAATTTCTACTTATTGGTAAAACATGAGTTTCTTTTATTCATGCCCTTTGCCAGATCTCATTGTCTAATTTCAAGAAGAATTATTCCAAAGTTAGGAAGAAGAATGTAATAGAAAAAAATGCACTCTTTTCCCAGTTTAAAACAAATCAGTTCATCAAAAAAGACCTATGTTATAGCCCCAGAAGTTCAAAACTTGCATTCTTATCTGAGCACTATGTATCAAGACCAAGTGGCCATTGGAAATGTTGAGTTCTCAAAATCTGACTAAAATCAATGCCAGCTTCAGACCAACTTCATTGTCTCAGTAAAATTTGCATTGGGAAATCTAGGTCCCAGTTTTGATAGGGGTAAAAAAGAACAGTTCATTTTGAATATAGCTCTGTAACCTCATCTATATACAGTCTAGGGGACACAGGAGTATGATGAAAGGAAATAAATACATTTTTTTCCTTCATTATCAAGTTTTCTTTTTCATTTTATGATAGTGAAGAAGCATTTTATCTTTATCATTACAGCAGTCAGCGGGAGAAACTGGGCTTAGATCATACTCCTGATCTTTATTCAACAAAGGAAGAACAGTCCTCTTCTGTCTGTTGACTATTTGATGAAACACCTCCTGCAAATTGCATGTCAACAGGCATTTTGAAATGTAATCCAAACAACTCAAATATTAGCAAATTGATCCAGGATTTGGGCAGAAACTTATCTCAGAATGAAATGTGCCTGAAAAAGTTCACAGATTAGCCAGAGCGTTTTCCAATTCAAATTACAAAACCAGATTCTGTAATGCTTAACTGTCACTGCCTCTTCCATTGTAGCTTCTGAGGGCATTGCATTCCACTCAACTACACCTGTGTTGGGACTAGCAACTCCTGCTTGTGTACAACTACAGCAACATTTCTCTTTATGGAAAGCATTTTGGTTTTCCTTTCTCTGCTGGAAGGAACTGTGCAATGCTGCCAGCTGCAGGGAACACGCATAGGTGTGTATTGTATTTCCAGAAAGTTTGATTAACTCTGAACTGAAGCAATTCTTCCACAAAGACATGTTGTATTCAGGAAAGCATTGAAAAATGAAGGATCTATCTGCCATATTTCTTCATAGTTTGTTCTAGTGATTAAGCAGCTGTACTTTTAAGTTTAAATTTGTCTGACTTCCATTTCATTCTACTCTTTATGCCGTTCTCTGTTAAAGTTCCCTGTGTTTCCTTTTTTTTCTCCCTGAGATTATGACACATTCTCACCGTATTTTGTATCAGCTTTCTTTTCAATAGAGTAACACTGGGAGATTTTTAAAGCTTAGCTAACAGTGCTAGCCTGCACTAATTTCCTTTTCTCTTCCAGTATTCCTTTTTTAACTTCTTAAATTCATCAATGCAGCATAAAAGCTAAGGTCAGTGTTAGCCCTGATCACTTGTATTCAAAGATCCCATAGAAGCCAATGATTTTTTCACTATGATTTCCAGTGTCTTTGCTTTCCAGGGAGTTGTGTTGCTTTTGCCCTGCGCACTAGATGCAAAAACCCATCACTGCACTGACTTTGTACACAGGCAGTGGATGAAAGCCAGCCAGCAGAAGAGGCCAGGGTGCTCTGCCCTTGACAGTATGCACCCACAGGCTGCCAAATGCTGATTTTATCAGCAGCAAATTTATACCTTACCCCAGGATCAATGATTGAAAGAATGAATACCTCTTTCCTAGTGACTCCAACAAACGGAAATCAGCAGGGATTTCTTAGAGGGATATTTTTTATGATCTGCTACTAAATCACTTCACCAGTTATAAGGTAAGTATAAATAACGTTTTAAAGAATAATACTGTTCAGGTGGAAAGTACCATGGTAAATGTGAAATACACTAAAGTGAGATTAGGCCTTTTGTCATTCCAAGCAGAATGCTGATTAACTTATATATTACACTAAAATAGTGAAGTATAAATTATTTATGAGGAAAGGAATTTATTTTTCCTCATTTTGAGTTCTAGTCATTACACATTTGGCTCTGCAGTCACAGCTGTTTGTTTCAGAAACTGAATAGCTGAGAAAAAACAGGCCAAGTAGAACACAACTCTGATTTCAATTGCAAATGTTTAGAAATTTAAATAAAGCCAAAGAAACAAGCAGATAGAAGCACTGGATATTTTTCATTGTTCCAGTGAAAACTCAGTCACTAAGTAAGTTACAGCTAAACTCTCAAGGTACCATAATCACTACAATTAAACACATTCTATAAGATGAGGACATGAGCAAGGTAGTGCAGAGCCCAGAGGGCTTCTTCTCGTTTCCAGAGAGAACTGAGAAGCAGCAAGTGTTTTGTAATGGCACTGATGGACTCTTACTGGATTTCACCAGACTTCAGATGTACTTGTTCTCCAAGTGATAAAGGTCCACACTGAAACATTGCAGCAGTAAACAAGAATGAAGAATGGGGGGGAAAGGAGATAAATAACACCCCCCTATCCCCCCCAAACCAGCTGGAAAACATGTGATGGCAAAATCCTAATGATCTATCTAAGATGTGAGTGTAAATTTGACATGCCAACAGAATTTCTTGGTGATGTCACTGTGTTGAAATATTTTTTGACTGGACTGTGTCAATATGGAGAAGTATTCATGGGGAAATAATTATCAAACAAATCAGAATCTAACCAATTTCAGTTAATTGTGCACTTTATACCCCTCAGGGCCTAAGGGAGAGACTAAGCTAACTCTTTTCTATAGGCCTTTTGCTGACAGCAGTAGAACTATTCAATTTGCTGTCACGTTGAATTTGGATTAATATGCATCCAGAGCTATACCAGTTTCATCTAGCTGTTATCCAACCCCTTATTTCAATATCTATTTACAAACTGATTTTATTTTTTTTGCAGACTTGTCTACAAAAAGACCAAGCTGAACCAGCTACTAGAGTGCACATACACTGGGCTAAAAGAAGTACTGTGCCCACAGCTCAGGTAATTCACATCAATCCTGAGCTGTCACTTCATGGCTATCTAGTTCTGCATGCTGTCTGCCTTTGTAAGGAATCAGTGCATTTCATGACATTGAAAATGCTGAAATTTTGAAGAAAAGACAGTTAATACATCTGTCTGTCTGTATATGCTACAGGTATGGGAACCTTTAACAACACAGATCATCTTATTTTTCAGTATGTGAAAAAAACCCTCAGCAGAACAGTGTTCTGAATGACTCCTGAATGTTAATGTTTTCAATACTCAATCAAATGAGTAGAAACTGAGATTCTGCAGAGAACAGTTTGCAAAACAATCCATCCTATGCATCTGAGAATAAGTCTGCAATTAAAACAAAAATATTGTTGATATCACTCCTAATCTTACTTCATTCTTAGAAAACCCATCAAGATACTTCTGACCAGAACACTCCAGTGTAATTTGGGTCACACATGTTGTCCAACATGCTTTTTGCCTAGGTGCTGAATGGAGCCTGCACTGGTATGATTAACAAAACTCACATGGAGAACACGCAGTGTTGGGCTGCTTGTATCAGAGAGCAACCAGTGTTACTCCGAGACAGGAGCCACTGGTGTATCTCTGGAAGGCAGTGACTCTCTTCTCTTCCTTCTGGGCCTCTGAATGCATTTTAAGACACACTGGACAGAACTTTACAGCTTATTTTTGGAAGCCTGTGAAAGAGCTATTTGTCAAGCCTTTAACTTCAGATTGGTCAACACAATTTTCTGAACATTTATACAGCGCTCCGTCTTTATTCTGTGCCAAGTATGAGCTGCCTGCAGAGAACTACACTGCACTAACTGTCATGTTCTAGGTAGAATCTCAAATGTTTACTAATCAGACAACAAGCCTTTCACAGTTCAGTGTATGAATACCTTAAATCAGCCCGTCTCCCATCACAATGAAGGAAATCAAGTGGAAACTCTGGAGCATGTTATTGTGTATCCATGACATGCTGCAGCCATTCATCAAGCAAAGACTTCATGTGCAAAATATTGAGCATCAGCAAAGACGTCTAAGAACAAGAGTAAGAATATAGGTGGTATTTTACAGCCTTGACATATATAAAATGCACTCAGCTAGTATATATTCTGCTAGATTGTGTGAAGAAACATTCTGTACTCCGTCAACTACTAGCACTGGGTATATAAAGTCTAGAATGAAGAACTCACTAAATTTGCTCTAATCCAATTCAGACAGAACATACTCGTAACAAATGAAGTTGCAATTAAACACTGAATTAACATACTGTGCTGGTTTTGCCTGTAATAGTTAATTTTCTTCACAGTAGCTAGTATGGGGCTGCATTTTGGATTTGTGCTGGAAACAGTTAATATAAGGGTGTTTTTGTTATTGCTGAGCAGGGTTTACAGAAAGTCAACTTCTTTTCTCCTTCTCAACTCACCCCCCCAGTGAGGGGGCTGGGGGTACAAAAGGAGGGAACACATCTGTGGGGAGTGAGTGATCAGCTGTGGGGCCAAGTTGCCAGCTAGGGTTAATCCACAACACATAACTGAATGCAAAAAAACTTTTTAAAAAACAAGGTGGACCAGTAAGTTGAAGATAGAACTTTCTGACATCCACCATTACTTGTCAGCATAAAGACAGTGACGTACAGCAAGTATGGTCAAACTGACATGAATACAGATTTAAAATAATACAGCCCAGGTCCTCAGGAGGAATATCTGCAGCAGATCCCTAATTCTGGCTCCTGTGATGTTACAGTCTTAACAGGAACTTGGTCTTGTGTGGACAAAAAGGTGTTCATGACCAGTTACAACTTGTCACGTTGATATTGCCCTGTTTATACAGACTCCTGTCTAGTGCCAAACTTCCACTGTTGCCGGACTCCTCTCCCAGCTGTTCCCGAGTCTGAGCAGACACTGGAGCACTCGCAGCCTGGCACTGGCCTCCTGCCGCTGCGGTTTCACCCCAGCGCGGTGCAGGTGACCCTCTCAACTGAGCACAGCCCGCCTGCAGCGAGCAGGCAGCGCACACTTGGCTCTGCACCACAGCCCGTCACTGTCCTGTCCGAAAGCCGAGGGACTGGGAGGGATGGGAGAGCGGAGGGGGAGCAGCCACCACCCTCTCCGTGCTTGGGGCGCGGGTGCCCCCGAGCGGCTCCTCGGCTGGGAGCTCACAGCAATGACAGCAATGGCACAGCCCACTGCACAGGAATGACTTTCTAAATGACAGGTTTTAGAGTATTCTTCCAATTAGGAGCATGGATATTTGAGTCAATTTATTTTTTACAGTAGCCGCCTAGACACACCAGTGTGTGTCAATTCCTCATTCAGTCTCTGCTTATGCTTCTCCTCCACTTCATATATTAAACACCTCAAAGTGAAGCTGGCAAAAACTAAATGTTCTCACCTCAAAGTCCCTTTCCTGGCATTCTCTATTCATCAACTTAAGTTTTGCAGCTATTTATAGAACTGGCTAGTGTTATAGTTCCAGGTACAAGAATTTAAAATGCATCACATTGAGAGACGTATGTTAGCAAATTATTGAACTATACTTCAATTTCAAGAAGGCCCAAATATGCACATAAATAAAAATTAACAGGAATATGGGCAAAGCCAAAAAACTGTAGTTGTTGTGGATTAGAATAGTGACTCTTTAAATTAAAGTAAATGTGAAGAGAATTACTGATGGANTCAGCCTCTTATGAATTGCTGAGTAAATATTTTTAACACAAGTCAGAGCCTTCAAACAACTCCTTCTCTAGAAAAATAGTACCAAGAGGCACATAACCAACAGTTTCATGGAGTCTTAACTTCATGTTTACAGGGAAAATCAGAAAGGATATGCTCAGCTCAGTAGTGTGTCATATCCCATTTCCCACAGTTTTTTCCCCCCTTCCACATTTCTGGTCAACATACTTGGTAGTTGTGTTTCTTTTTTGAAAATCTGAGCAAGGTTTCACAAATGTATAAAATTATGGACTGTTAAAAACTGGAACAGGTGACACCATATTACAGTGCACTGACAAAGAAGAGCCTTACAACCATGAGTCCACAAAATTTTTTATTAAAATAACACCAAGTTTAAGAAATCAATGCAATGCAAAGAAAGTTCAGTTTGTCATACAAAAAAAATAACGATTTTCCATCCTTAACCATGTAAATTGCATTCCAATCCTGACATGATTGATGTAATACAGAAACAGAAACACTGTAACGCAGATGAATGTCAAAGTTAAAGACTGGCATGCTGAGCAAGGAAAGTTCTTATTCTTTGCAAGAGTTCTTTCTTTACACTGTCTGGTACCAAGGCTGAAACACAAATAAGAAGGCAAAAATTAAAAAACACAAAACAAAAATCATGCCAATACCAAACTTTTACAACAGCTACTTTTATTCTTTCTTTGTTATTGCAATTCTGTTAATATCTAAAGTAATTGAAGCTACTTGATTTTCATATAGCACATCCATATTTTTCCCACTTAAAATCGGCTAAAATTAAGGTCTGTTGAGAACACTGCTGTTACTGGTAGGTTTTTTTGCCTAATCATAGTCCAGAAAATAAGAAAGTTTGAGGGAAAGGACTACTCAACAGTCAACAGGATATAAACACCACAAGTGTGATTATCCTACCTTTTTTCTTCACAAATTTAAGACCAAAAATCTCAGTCAGGACCTCAGAGTAAGAGTCTCCATCAAGTTATTTTGAAGACCTATTTTTATTTAAAATTTAATTAAGTTTTTCCCACTAACATCAAAGCCTATTAGAGAGCCAAGAGGAACAATACAGAGAAGACTGCAGTTTCCTTAAGTGATTTCATTTTCTTCCTCTCTGTATTCTATATCCTTTACTATTCCCATTACTCTAGAGCTGTAAGTTCAGATTTTCCATCTTAAAGGATCATGAATTTTAAAATATTTGTGCTGCATACTCCAACTTTTCTTGGGACCATTTAACTCTATTATAAAGATGAATACAGACTAAATAATGCCTAAATAACGTAATCTGCAAAAGCAGTCAACACACACAGCTCATTACAGATTTTGAATGACTGTTACACAATACATATTCACATTTTATTTTTTGTTAATATTAAGCTATTAACATTTTTTTCTTGAATCCAACACAGGCAATTCCATAATGCTGCTTTCAAAACATTAATGGAACAGAAGTAGGTATGTTTACTGATGTACTACCACATCCATGTTTGTATTTTCTTACCTCTACCTTTGGGAGTGATTTCTGCCACCAAATCATCAACAGTAACATGCTCTAATCCTTTTTCTTTAATGACATCTGTGGAAGACCAAAACCAATATTTTAAGTCTTTTAGTCCATTCATTAGAAGACAAAACCTGTGCCAGTGATTAAGATACAAAACCTCCATGCATATGTCATCAGAGAATATGAAGCAGTACGTGACTTAAGTGTAAGTTATTAACTCAGGACCTACTGCACTGTACAGTGGATTAGTCTCACTCATGTCATAGGTGTAAGGATGGGAACTTGTCACTTCTGATGCATCTTGTCCAGCTCGTATTTTAATACCAAACATTACAAAGTTCTGTCTCATCTGAGCATTACCAGATGTACCTATTACTGGCACTTAGGACACATTATTTAGGTAATAGAAAGATGTAACTGTAAAAAGACTTTGGAACATACAAAAAGGGAGAGAACGCAGTAAATCCTTACTGCTCTTCCTCTCTGGTTGAAACAACAGGTCTCTGTATATTTCATTGAAGTCAAAAAGTTACTCTGAAAGAAAGGAATACATCTATAGCAAAATAAAGGCAATTATTAAGATATACTGTATGATTGATACACATCAGCATTTAAACATCTGTCCACTAATAGCGCCTTGCACTCTACTGAAAAATGCAGAAGTCAAAACTGAGACGTAGTCTCAATTCAGTAGTATGTTCCTAAAATATTGTTTAAACATAAATGTTTTTAACTGTACCTAGGATTGATTGTCCTCAAGACACTAAGTATGTTTTCTGAAGTGACATCACATAAAGTATTTGTAAACTGCTTTTCTTGGCTGAATTCCCTGAAATTAATCCTGGATTGCTCAATTATTGATCCTAATTCATAATGGCAAGAAACTCAAGAACAAGCTATCCAGTAAACCCCAAAACAACAAACCAATAAAAACTCCACTGCAACAAAAGCACTGAAAAAAACCCCAAAACCAACCCCTCCAATAATAGAATGTTTAAGGTTGGAAAGGATCACAGTGGGTCATCTGCTCCAGCCTCCCTGCTCAAGCAGGGTCATCCTAGAGCACATGGCACAGGATTGCATCTAGATGGTTCTTCAATATCTCCAGTAAGGGAGACTCCCTCTGGGCAACCTGTTCCAGTGCATGGCCACCCACACAGTAAAGAAGTTCTTCCTCATATTCAGGTGGAACTTCCTGTGCATCAGCTTCTGCCTGCTTCCTCTTGTCTTCTTGCTTGGCATCACCAAGAAGAGCTTGGCACCATCCTCTTGACATCCTTTCTTCAGGTACTTATAAATATTGATGAGGTCCCCTCTCACTTATCTCTTTGGAAGGCTGAACAGGCCCAGCTCGCTCAGCCTTTCCTCATAAGAGGGATATTCCAATCCCTTAATCATCTTTGTTACCCTCTGCTGGACCCACTCCAGGAGCTGCATGTCCCTCTGTCCTTTCTTCTGGAGGTTATTAGGCTCTTAACAGACAATTTAACGTGTATTTTTTCAGCAGCAGCTGCAGTTACAGTTCAGAGTATTAATGTAAACAAAGTAATTTTACATAATTTCACTGTAGCAGAGTATAAAGCATATAGTTGAGAAGGCAAATAAACATCCCTTTTATTATCTGTACTATTGAAATGGGTAATCTCTGGCAGCGGCATCAGGCATACAAATGCAAGCATGAATAATTTCAGCCTTGCCTGCTGAACCTATGAAAACAATTTAACCCACTCAGCCCTACAGAAAAAAACCACACCAAACAACTTTGTAACAGAATAGTGAGTTTCCAGGCACCACAAACCACAATTAAAGTGAAATCTCAAGGGATTTGTTATTTGCTTTAAGGAACTTTCATCCTTCCTGGATGCTTAATTACTATTTATAACAGTTTCATACAATTTACAAGTGAGTAAATTGTAGCAATAGTAAACATGTAACTGTAGCAGTTATTTGCATATTTAGAGGCTCATCTGCTTGTTTTCCCTCAAGTAGATCACCTTATTTTCAAGAATTGTATTCAGAAAGACTACAAATGCCCTTCTTTCTCTTCCACATGCGGACAAAGTTGCAAGTTCTGTAAGTTCAGAGTTTCTAAGTTGTATACCACTGTATTTGTTCAAGTCTTATCTTGTTTTTTATTCTCCTGTAGTAACAAAGTCATCTCTCTCAAAACAAAAAGCTGTATTGTCATGAATATTTAGGGAATCAATTTCTACCCTTGTCTCAGAAGCTTAATAACGTTAAGATCAGAGCTCTTCCAATATTTTTTTTGCCAAGATAGAAAGATGCTTTCTTGCACATAAAACCAATTGCCAGGGATACTTTCCTCTTTCCCAGGTCTTGTTTAAAATGACTGTTAAGCAGAAAAGCCTTCATCTCAGTTGACTACAAAGGGTATTAGTTCCTTGACCACAGTTACCTTTGCAGTGTGCCTTCAACTGATCCTTCCAGCCACATTCAATTAATTTGGCTCTCAGCAACTCCTTAAGGCTGTTAAGACAATATACAAACTTTTTAGGAACAGCAAACATTCCTGACAGCTTAAATATGCTTCAGCATGAAAGTTAAGCCTACAATTACTACCCAAAAACTCCAAACCAGTAGCAGAAATGGCTGAACAGCACATGAATCCTAAACCAAACGAGTACCAATTTCAGTTAACATGTTAGACTATGAGGAGCTGGTGGCTCAAGAGCCAATTCACAGAATTTCTTCTGGCAGTTTTGATGCTGCAGCCACAGCAAAGAGGTAGAGGCCCTTCAATCACTTGAACTGCCTGAGTCTACTCTAATAGCAGACGTATGATAACTTTCAAAGTATTTCACTTGAAATCAGGTCTTCAAAATAAGTAAAACCTTTCCCCCCTTGCTTGTGAAAAGAGCATTCTGCACTACCGTCTCCAACTGCAGGTCTCTCTCCCCAGTTACATGTTACCTCATGTTACCTTCACCTTCCTAAGTGTGGTTAGTTATGTGAGCATAAGCAACAGGGATTCAGGCATTAACAGAGAAGATACACAGCAATCTGCCACAATGACACCTCTACTCCATACATCAAAAGAGAGTATTGAAAGCTAGCTAAAAAAGTGGAAATTAGTATTAAAAAACAGAAGGGAAAATGAAAAGTAAGATCTGATAAAACAAGCTTTAATATCTTTACCCTTTATTCCATCAGCTAGCAATTCTGCTTCTCTTATACTATCCTAAATGACTCTTGACAAAACCCTGTTTTTATGAATGAAAGGTTTTCAGCAAGACACTGAACTGTACAGGTCTAATCTCTTTTACTCAAGTGAACTGTTTAGAGGACAGGTGAACTGACGACAAAAAGCAGAGTAATAATACAGGTGAAATTAACTGCTTCTGGATATTTCTTAATTCAAGAAATTAAAGTGCTCTGCCTCTGATCACAGTATAACTCTTACAAATGCTGTTTATAGTACAGTTTTTGACATCCTGTTAAAAACTTTACTCTTAAATTAGGATAAAATAGGTCCCAATACCATTTCAAGAAATTGCTTGCTCTGCTGAAGCTCTGTGCAATGTCCAAGGGGATGGTCACAAACAGGGAAGAAGGAGAGCACAGATACCACGTCAGGATACTAAAGGTTACACCAAGTACAGGGCTACACCATGACCCTGTAAGGAAACTCCTGATACAGGCCTTTGAAAATGAAAGAAACAGAGCTTTTGGTGCATGATGTTACAAGCACAGTGAAACAAGGAGGGAACTGTGGTAAGCACGCTACTGATGTGTAAACACAATGCAAATAGAACAGAGTGAAGAGACAACAAAAGGCCAAGAACTGGCTGCCACACTACATTGCCCAATTTGCTTGTTTGCCTTTATGGGGAGCTCTACAATGACTTGCACAAGTGCTATTTTATGTGTTCTGCCATGTTTTTTCCCTAACATAAGAGATAGAAACAAGAAAAACTTAAAAGCAAAAAGGAAAGTTTTGTCTCATTCTCTTTATCAGGAAATATCAAGATCTAACTGCAATAAATTGCGCTGAATGGTGACTTTTACATGAACCAAGGGCATTCCAGCACAAAATACCAGAATAAAAGGAAGTGTTTATAAGCCAACCACCCCATCTTTTACTTCCCCAGCATCTCTTTTCAAGTGTGAAACTAAAATAAAACTGTTCAAAAGACATTTTTAACTGGCTTTATATAATACATAAGATTTTCACGTGCAGGCATTTGAAGAATTTAGAGTTTAGTTTACTTAAATTTGCTTCCAGGTGTAGTTCATGTTTGATATATTTAAAGCCTCTCACTGGCACGGAGTAGGACGATAGCTTACCGTTCTCGCTCTCCAGTTTCTATTAGCTTTTGGTTAATGGTTGCTCTCATCTGGGCATCTTTATTCATTTTGGAAACCTGTGCTTTCCACAAACCTGCACAGAGACGAGGAAAGAGGTTTGACAAGCACTCACACAGCACAAAGAAGTCACCGACGCAGAATGCCGTCCAGTGCTGCCTCCGAGACCGGAGCACCGCTGCATGCCCAGCTCAGGGGACGAGCACGGGTCGGCTCGGCTCGGCTCGGCTCGGCTCGGCTCGGCTCGGCTCGGCGCGGCTCGGCTCGGCGCGGCTCGGCGCGGCACGGCACGGCACGGCGCGGCACGG
>VXBX01006539.1:124103-140123 GCA_013400415.1 Scytalopus superciliaris
CCCGCGCCGCTCGGCGGCGGCTCCTGCGCGCTCCCCGCGGGCCCGCGGAGTTGGCGGCGCTTCCCGAAGTTTTCCCGGAGCCGCGGCATGGCCGGCGCCGCCCACTGCTCGCTGCAGACCAAGCGCCTGCTCCTGGACCCCAAGTTCGAGGGATACAAGCTGTCGCTGGAGCCGCTGGCCTGCTACCAGCTGGGGCTGGACGCGGGTGAGGAGCGGGCGCGGCGCGGGGCTGGTCCCGCCGGGCATCCCTCGGGCAGCGGGCGAGGCGAGGCCGGGCCCTCTCCCGCCCCTCCGTCCCCCCGCGGGCCCGGGTGCCCCGGGGCGGCCAAGGGCTCGGCGGCGCCTCTCGGTACAGTGGCCGCGGTTTGCCCGTGCTGTCCGCAGGGCTCGCCCTCAGGCTCGGTGGGTCGGTGGGCAGCGGGGTCTCTGCCAGGCCTCTGCCCCCTGCTGGGGATTGGTTTCCCAACGGTAAAGGGGCCCCTGTGCTAAATCTGGTCGTGGCTTGTGCAGGCGGGGTGAGGCCAGATGGCCCCTGAGGTAGTTCGGAGTGGAGTGTGAACGGAGAGCATGCGATTTAGAGAAATACATATGAAATTAATATCTTATGCAAGCGTCAGCAAATTATCTGGTTTTCTTTTTCACTCTGCCCACAGTTCAGGGGTGGATCTTCAGGCTGTGCGTTCCATGCCCTGCGTTCTCGGCCAAACATCATTAGTATTTGAGGTGCTGGTCCATTAACAGGTTAATTCACTCAGGAGTACATTAGCACTGAATCCTGTTGAATATGGGCCTGCAGTCTTAGTCATGCCCCCTGAAATCTCTCAACACTCACGTTTATTGATTTGTGAAATTTCGGTATTTTGTAAGGTGGATGAATGAATTCTCTTTTTTCTTTTCATAATGCTGAGACCATAAAATACTAATTGCTGTGTCTGTATATTTAATGGGTGATACACCTGTCTACAGAGTTACTCATTATGTGTTACTTTAGTTTTGTGTTGAATAAATTGTATTAGTAGTGGACCAGAGAGGTATGTTTGCCACGCTGAATTGTCAGCAGTAAGATGGAAGTTGTAGGTAAATTGTGTATTGGAGGACAAGGAAACGACGCTGAGGTGATACTGGCTGTGTATCTGTGGTAGGACTGGAAAATTTAATAAGTAACGTTTTTGTTATGTATTTTGATATTTCAGCTGTAAGATTGATTTAGGTGTTGCCTTTCAAAAGACATTCCAAATGTAGGTGAGTGGATGCGTGCTGCAGTTGTGTCAAAGATGACAATGGCATAGCATAGGTGCAGTCTTTTAGTTTGTCCCTTATTTGATGTTCTGCCTATGGTCAAACAAGCCTTATGGTTCTTGGATAGTCAGTTGTGCACGTGTTCTAAATAGGTGAGGATTACAGATTTTCATTACTGTACACGAACGGTGGAGTTGCCAATGGACAGAAGGAGCTACTCAGTTCTTGTCCATTCAGGCATTTTACATAGTAGTAACAGTAACTCATGTGATAGAGGACTGGGGGGTGTGACTGTGTTCTTTTGTTTCCCCACTTCCCACAGCACAAAGACCCTGAGTCGTTTCAGTCTAATTTACTCAGCTGTCCTACAGACTCATTAATATTAGATCACTTACTCTGTTCTCTGTGTGTGTATGTATATATAGTTACAGATATCAGATCTGGACAGTGGAAAGCTTTTGTTGTTATATTTTTAAATTAGTAGCAGGAAATATACCAGGCCTCATATCTGTCTTCCAGATGTTTTGTTTTCAGTCTGCTCTTAGGCTGTACAGCTGCCTCTCCCTCCCTGTTGGTTTTCTTCTGCTGCTCTCAGGGCAGTTTCCTCACAGTGCAGAGGTGTTCTGTACCTGAACTTTGTACTTCTCAGTGTCAGTGGTCTACACATGCATTAAATTGAGAGTATCTTCCCAAAATTTGATTTTTATATTGCACAGGAAGAATGGGTTGAGTTGTACAGACTGTGGATAGTGTGTAGGCTGTGGCTTTTTCAAATTACTGGATAGAAGAAGAAACTAATGTTGTATGAAAAGGCCAAGAACTCCTACTTTCCGACACATTTGTGAGCAGATTCAAAACCTCTGGAATGTGGTGAACTCAGTAGTTTGTGGCTTATTAAGTTAATACTTTTCATTATGTGAGGAGTTTGATTTGATTTCCTCAAAGTGGGACTGAATAAAGTAGCTGAAAGACATGTCAAATGTTTAGGAACACTATCAGCATGATTATTTCTGATTTTATTCACAACTGTTTGAAAAAACATGGTAGTAGAATCTGAAAGATTATTGTAAAAAGGGTGTTAAATTTTTTTGTTTTCCAGGAAAATACTTCATAAGTGCCTGTCTCAAGTGACCTCTGATTTGAAGTTCTGCTGTGTGACATGCCAAATTTTGTGGCAGTAAGATGAATGTGTGAGGTTTAGAGTACTTGCAATACTTGACAATAAACAGAAGTAGGTACTCCTCCTTAAGTAGAAGTGAGTTTTAACTCAACTGTAGTTGAAGTATTTATACAGTGTTATTACAAACTTGCATATTAAGCTTTAGAGTATCAATCTTCTTTCTCAGTATTTTTATCTATGTTTTTATATTTATCTTTTTTTATTAATTTCACTGTTAGCTGTAAAATAAAGTGACTTAAAATATTGCCACATGGAATTGATGCAGGGTTCTACCACTGGAGCAGATAGCACATGATACTGCATGGCATCTTGTGGTGGTTGTCATGGTCATGTCGACCATTTTCTGACCATTGTGTTCAGCTTAGTATTCTGTTCTAATTTGTCTTCAACTGTCAGAAACTGTTGTTGCCAGAAATTTGCTGTGGTCAGATGTGCAACTGATACAGAAATATATTTTTAAAAAGTAATTATTTATTAGATCTGTGGTAGAAGGGAATTTTCTAGTGAATTTCTTAAAATGTATGGTCACAGAGAAGAAGAATGGGGGAATTCTGATACCTTCCCTTTTAAATACTCTGCATGCTCTTTATACTTTTAAATACTTGTACGTTCTTTTTTTATTTCTTCTTTACTGCTACTCGTTCTGTCCCAATTATTTCTAAACTTTCACAGTAATTTCTTGTCTCATCTCTCATCCTGGTAACATATTTTGACTAATAATGAGTTCCAAGCTATTACACCTTTAATTCTGAATTCTTCAGCCTAAATTTTTTCTATTTTTCTCTTTACTCTTTTTAGTTTATTTCTGTAACTTATTTTCAAATATTTCTTTTCCATTGAGCTTTGGGAGGGAGGAAAAGTGTCTTCTTTGTGGTCATCTCTTCTGCCCTAATCTGATCTCAGCAGAGTCCAAAGCAGATTGCGAGGCATATTCTTGATTCCAACAAGGAACATGTCCAAGATGCACAACATTTTTAAAAGATTGAGATCTTGCTGTTTACTGGTCAGATGTAATTTCATTCCTTTTTCTTTCTAGAGGTTTACAATTTATTCAGTTGTGAAATATCCTTGACACCTTTCCTCTCTATGTCTGTTTGGCAGAACATTCTACCTCTGATGTAGTGGATGCTTTTCAATACAGTTACAGCTGGAAGGTACAGTAAACAGTCGCTTAGACATGGGGTTCCTGCAAGCCAGGAGAATATGCAGAGAATGCATTCCTTTGGTCATGTTCATGTATGAGTTTTATCACTTCTTTTGAATAATGGTGTTAAGGACTCGAAGGTCTGTCCACCAGTGAAAAGTGGTTGCCCTTTAGTAATGCTACACAGAAAACATGGTTGTGACTTTTTATGGAACAAAAGGCACTGATGTGTTTCAAACATTTCTACAGATTTTCAGTTGCATTTTCCATTTTCATTTTAAAAATTAAATATAGAAAAAAGTCTTTAAAGTAATGTATGGGAAATAGTAAGAAATTGTGAGCTTTTTCAGACATTTACAGCTGTAGTTCATAAAGCTTTAGGTCTCAGGCATGTGTGTATCTGTTGTGTTGGACTTTCATTTCTTGAGGACAAAAAAAATTAATGTAGAGACAAGTTCTGCCTTGGAACTGCTGTCAAAGAAAATGGTTCTTGCAGTTGGCACAAGTCAGCTTATTCTACAGTGATACTTTAGCAAATGCTGTCCCAGTTTTTGGATCTTGTTCAATTCACACCTGTGTAGGTAATTTGGTGAGGCAAAACCAGTTCATTACATGGTGTCTGTCAGCCTGTGCTTGATTTCAGCAAGTGATGTGTTCATTAAACTGGGGTTTTTTGTTTTTTTTTATCTATTAACATATTTACTGCAGTAGATTAAATAAGCCTTGTACTTTTACTCAACAACAAGATTATGCTGCCATTAACAAAAAACCATATTTTTTAAAATTAAAAAGCATTATTTCAGGATTAGAAGGATCTTTGAATGCTGATACTAGAAAATAATCTCTTCCACTAGTAGATCAGTGTGTATGAAATACAAAATTGCTTCCACTGGGTGGCATTGCAAAACAAGGCATGACATGTAAGCACATATTTGATGCCATAAAATATGCTGGTATAGTTACTTTGCATATTTTGTAGTATTGTAAAGTTGCTTTGGTGTATTCACTAATACATCTAAAAATGGAGGGGCTATGGGAGGGGGATGTTCCTCACCCTTTTTTCTATACCTTTTTTTTTTTTTCTCCCCAGTTCTGCTTCATAATGTTTGGTGGCAGATGTAAGACTTTTCTCCATTCAAAGTATGAGTTCCTTGGTAATGTTCTTTATTCGGAGAATATTTTTTTTTAGCAGTGCAGAGCAATAATTATAATATGCAGTTAGGGATCTTATTATTAACAGATGAGGGATGTGTTACTACTTGTGCTGATTGTTTTGAGTTGCTTTGTATTTAATGCTTTTGCTTTTAAGTAAAGGCATTGTTAGTGAAAAATCTTTGAACTATTTTGAGTCAAATTCCTTTTTTTAAGCATCAAATTGGAGATAAATACAATTTGAGAAAAGTATCATAATTTCCTTTGTATTAGTCCAAAATATCCCACCTAACAAGGGTTGTTGGGAAATAATATTGAAAGCTGAGTTTTAATTTATATATTCTCTGTATTTGCTTTCTTTCCTGGTGTGACACAGTATTAATAAATGTTTCTGGGCATGAGTAGTGCAGATATATTTATCAGAAATTTGAAAGAGACCATATATCACTCTGTTGAATAGCTGCCATTGACTGCTGCTTCTTAATTGAAGCCAGACAGCTGAAGCTAGTGAATTAATTAGTCTGGCTCTAAAAAAACAAATAAACAACAGAAGCCCACCCCAAAAACCCTAAAGCAAAACAACCCCCCCTCACAAACCAGACAACAACAAATCAGAGAAAAATCCTGACTAAAAACCTAATAAAAACCTTCAAAACTGTGTAACTGTGAGACTGAATAAGGTGACGGTCTGATTGAAGTTTTTCTTTTCAATTTATATTAACCTTTCTCTGAATTTACTTTTTAAAAAGTCTTCATTTCTTCTCTCATTTGTCCTTTATTATTTTGCACTCAGCTCTGTTTGTTTTCTCTTCTTTTTTCCAAGGACCATCAAGAAACCTTGAACCTTGAAGGCTGTAGAAAGGAAGGAATGAACTTCATCCTAGTGTAGAATCTCCTATAAACTATCTGAGCACATGGTATGTGATAGCAGATGGCAGTTGTGCACAGATTTCACTTCATCACAGTATGGGTTTCAATTAATGGAGGATGGAATAGGTTCTTTAACTGCTTCATCTTGACAGAGGTCAAGTATGGTACATTCCAAAAGCAGTTGATAATCTCATTTTAAATGTTTCATGAAAGGACAGTATACATTTGTTTGATTTCCTGATTTTAAAATCACCTATGAATTGTATGGTTTCTGACTTCTGTTTATATGGAATTAATTACATATTGCAAGAATACAAGGGATTTGGATCTCCTATTCCTGACCCCCCAAAGTATTCAGGGCTTATTAGGACTACAAGCTGGAAAACTCAAGGACAGAGAATTTATTCATGTTCTTCCAGCATTTATAAAGTTTATCACCGTACAGTCTGCTGATCAATAGTATATTGTTCCAAGAATTTTTGTGCAAAGTTATACATTCATCTAGTTTGGACTATTTTTACATTTGTATGTGTTTTAGTTACAGTTCTGACAGGAGCAACATACCTAGGGGAGTGGGGAGGGAGAAGCAGAGAAAGGAAGCCTTATGATTTTAGGGTTTTTGTGCTAAAAAGTCTTTGTGTTTCCACATGTGTACTCTAATTTCGTAAGATTGGGTAATGTAGCTATGCATGAAGTAGATGACGTACTTGGCTTCACTGAAAATAATTGTCCTGGATTGTATTTGGTTTGCTCTTTAATTGTTTACAGAATGTTCATGTCTTGTCATCTCTTGTCATGTTGGGAAAATTATCTCTATGATAAAGATTAATTATACAAACAGCGTTAAAATGCATTTTCACAATATATTATTCTCATTTTTTTACAGTGTAATTTACTGTAAAATATTCTAATTAGTTAAAGTAGAAATTGAAATGGGTAGCAGTCTTTGGCAATATGACAGGTGTATTTTCTTCTGACTCCTTTGTTGATATTCGAGCTTGTTTTGAAGGGCCACTGGTTGTGGAACAGTAATTTATTAATTACAGAGGTACAGAAATCCCTCCTGTGTGATGAATATGAACAATGATTCAAGCTGAGTGGAATTAATACTGCTGGTTTGCAAATATCAACAGTGATTAGGAGACTAATTGCTAATTATACTGTCATTTTGCAAGCATTTTGTATATTATGATTGGATATTTTATTAATCAGGTGATATAATCTTGCATAGTTTTCTAAAGCCACTTTTATGTTAATAGCCAGTCTCTCTAATGGGGTCAGTTCTGAGCCATCTAGTGACTGTCTGATTGTTGAGTTTGTGATAGTTGTGCAGTGGCACTGATGGCGCTGTCAGATGAACTGCTCTTTGCAGTAATTGGTGTTCTGACAGAGTAAACTACTTCTGCTTCAGTAGGTTTTAAGTAGGTGTTATAAAAGATTCTAAGAAATCTAAGATGAGTGCTGCTGCACAGAGTTGTGAATGGTCCCTGCTATGCGGAGGGATGGAAGTGAAATATTGTAAGTACTTCCTCACTCTGTTTTTGAGCAGCAAAGAGAAGAAAACAGAAGTTGGATGATTAGGAGTTAAAATAAC
Organism: Scytalopus superciliaris; assembly: GCA_013400415.1. Lineage (NCBI taxonomy): Eukaryota > Metazoa > Chordata > Aves > Passeriformes > Rhinocryptidae > Scytalopus > Scytalopus superciliaris. The sequence continues at coordinate 131,283 of VXBX01006539.1, forward strand.
TGTGAATTGTTGCTATGAAAAGGATTAGCTTTGAGGTGCTTTCCTGTTTTCTGGTCTTGAGTGCTAATCATCTTGAACTGACAGAGTTTACTTGTAACTTTCTAAAAGATTTTGCTTGCTGTGTGAAGTTCACATCAGGTTTCCTGCAGGAAGGCTAAGGATCCTGGGATGACTGTAGTGGAGAGTGAAATGGAGTTCTGGGTATCTGAGACTGTTTGCAGAAGGATGGGCTAGACCTCTGCTAATTTATTTTGAGCTCTTGGGACTACTGCTTGATCTCTGTATAGATACAAAATAGGAAAAAAAGACCTGCAAGTAGTTTAAATAAATACTTGGTTAGTCTTTGAAAGATAACCCGTCTCTCATTACTGGTAGCTGAGTGGAGGTTTTCTGTTTGAAAGTCTTGCTCAAGTGGATGAATGTAGGTAGCATACTTCTTGCCGTGAAGAAGGTGCTGTTCTAGGGAACAGACATTCTTTGCAACATCTTTCAATTAGAAAAACTTAGCCTGAAATTTCAGTAGTGTCTTGGACATTTTTGAAGATTTCAGCCTCAGTAGCAGTGCTAGGAATATAGGGGGTTTTTGGTTTTGATTTTGTGGTGGTGGGTTTGTTTGTTTGTTTGTTTGGTTTGGTTTTGGTTTTTTTTACTTACCACCAAGTAATTCTGCTTTGTACTGTTTTAATCTCTTGCTTTGCAAGTGTTGATAGCTTGGTTCAGAAATTAAGACTATGAAAGCCAACTACCTATATGGAATATTTCTTTTTGCCTACTGTTTTCCTGGAGTTAGTATAGAGCAGAATTTTTTTCCCTTACTGTAATACCACATAGAAACTTACAGGTAGGTTTTACATTGTTGTTGGATGTGCATTTCATCTTGTGAGGGTTGTTGATAAATTGGAACTCAGCACATGCTGGTAAGAGACAGGACAGGTGTATTGGGTTTGTATGGCAATATTTTGGTAGCAGGAGTGCTACAAGAGGTGGCTTCTGTGAGGAGCTGCTGGAAGCTTCCCCCATGTGTGACAGAGCCAAAGCCAGCTGACTCCACGATGGACCCACTGGCCAAGATGAACCCATCAATGGCAGTGGTAACACCTCTGGGATAACATATTCAAGAAGGGTAAAATGTTGCTGCAGAACAACAACTGCAGCAGGGAGGAATGCGACTATGAGAGAATGTGAGAGAAACAATTCTGTACACACCAAGGTCAGTGAGGAAGGAGTGGGGAGAAGGTGCTCCAGGTGCCAGAACAGAGATCCCTCTGCAGCCCATGGTGAAGACCATGGTGGGGCAGCTGTGCCCCTGCAGCCCATGGAGGTCCATGGTAGAATAGAAAGCCACCTGCAGCCTGTGGAGGACCCCATGCTGGAGCAGGTGGATGCACCCAGAAGAGGCTGTGATGCTGTGGAAAGCCCATGCTTTCTGGGAGGCTCCTGGCAGGAGCTGTGAACTCATGGGGAGAGGAGCCCATGCTGGAGCACATTTGTTGGCAGGACTTGTGACCCTGTGAGGCATTCATGCTGATGCAGTCTGTTCCTGAAGGACTGTGCCCTATGGAAGGAACCCATTCAGCAGTTTGTGAAGAGCTGCACCCTGTGGGAAGGACTCACATTAGAGAAGTCTGTGAAGAACTGTCTCCTGCAGAAGAGACCCTTTGCTGGAGCAGAGAAAGACTTGGAGGAGGAAGGAGAAGCAGAGAGATGTGATGAACAACCTTAATTCCCTGTCTCTTGCCACTGGAGGAGAGGAGGGAAAGACCAGTGGGAGTGAAATAGAACACAGGAAGAAGGGAGGGGTGGGGGGGAAGGTGTTTTAAGATTTGGTTTTATTTCTCATTACCCTGCTCTGATTGGCAGTAAATTAAACTAATTTCCCCAGGTTATATTTTGCCTGTGACAGTAATCGATGAGCAATCTCTCCCTCTGTTCATCTTCACCCATGAGCCTTATATTTTCCTCTCCCCTGTTCAGCTGAGGAGGGGAATGATAGAGTGACTTTAGTAGGCATCTGGCATCCAGCCAGGGTGAACCCACCATAACAGGCCACTGTAGGTGGTAATAGCTATTACATGATCAAAGAGCATGATTGCAATGCCCTTCAGGGTGGACGGCTTTCTTTCCAAGTTTATGGTGAAATTTTAAACTATGTATACATAATGTATTTTTCTTCAAATAAAGCAAATCTGTGGAGTGAAAATGAAAGAATTATTTTTGAATTATTACTTTGAATTTTAAATTACTAAATTGTAAAGAAGTTTTCATTAAAATAGTCTTTTTCTTTTCCCTCCAGCTGTAGCAGAAGTGCAACTTCGTGATGATCAATATACCCTTGACCACATGCGTGCTTTTGGCATGTATAATTATCTTCACCTTGATTCCTGGTACCAAGACAACGTCTACTATGTTGATCAGTTTGGAAGGGTTATGAATCTGTCAGTGACTCTGGTAAGAATAAATTTTTTTAAAAATCTTTGAATTTGAAAAGATGGGGGTAGATGAGAGAGAAAATATGGTAAGTAGGATCCAGATGCAAAAACTGGGGGAAGCTATTGCCAGGAAGACAGGTCGATCAACAAAAATGCATTTCAACAAGAAGGATGAAAGGGTTTTAAGTGAGATTTCTGACTTGTTTTTGTTAATAGTATTGCAGTAGCATCTGGTGTCCTGCCCTTAAGGGGAAGGGAGCACCCAGAATTTGAAGATGCTCGTGCTCCAAAGAACAACAGAGGTCAGAGGGTCCACCAAAGCTTACAAAGTTTTATGTAATGAATTACACACTTGGCATGGAAATGCCAAGTTAGTGGCATTTGGTATGTTAGTCCCTGACCTCCGAGTATAAGCACATGGCAGTGGGTTTTGGCCAAGGGAGTAGACCGAAAAGAAAGGAGAGGGGAAGGGAGAGGAATATTAAGACAGATGAGAAAGATAGAAAGGGAGAAAGAGAGAAAAAGGGATCACCAGTGCTGGCTCCAGCATCAGTCCAGCCAGTGGGATGTCCAGGGTCCTAGAGATGCCACCCAGGCTTGGTGTGGGGTATCTTTCTGTGGATAGATTTCTTCACTCTGAAAATAGGTGACTCATTTTCTATGCAAATTAGTTACCATGTGCAGTTTGTTCATCCAAACCTTTCTGGAAATGGCTTGGAGGGCTTCAAGGGTCTTGGGTGTTCTTGATCTCCCCCTACAGTCCATGCCCACTTCTCAGTCTCATTCCTTTGCTTGCACCATACTATCCTGTGCTTATCTCCAGGAACAAGGATATTTGTCCCGGAAATGTGCTGTCCTCCTTCTGTATGGCCACCTTCTCCAGCCACATCCTGTTCTTTCTCATAGTGTGTTATTACCAACAATCCTTGGTTGGCTCCACAGCCATCTGGCTATCAGTGTTGGAGACACACATTAACTCCTTATCTTCTAGGCTTCTACGTAGTGTTGAATCTACTTCCTTTCTGGGGAAGATAGACAGGATGACAAGCTGAAGAAAAGGGTAGATAATTCTTTTCTAGTTGCTGTTTCTCCCCTGCATTATCTTGTGTTTGTTTGCTAGCTTGAAAATACAGTCATTGTAGTTAGAAGAGAAAGAAACTGTACATGTTAGAATTAGAACTGCGAGCCTGTGTGGACTAACAGTTTAATCTGGACATCACTTGGTGGCAAAAAGATGCTGGTGACCCTGGGGAAACTTGAAATACTGTATGCAAGCTAGGCTGAAAAACATAAGTTTTACCCATCACACTGCTTTTGTACTGGTGGTCTGAAGTGGTCAACCTTTCTATTTCTTTTGAGCCCTTTTAATACATGGATGCTTTAGTTGTCTTTACAAAACTATTGTTCATTCCAGAGAGGAGAGGAGATGGCTCTATGGACACCATGTTTCTGGCACATACAGTTTTAGTGCTTGGTCATTAAGGAATAAGAGACTGTATGGAAAGAAAAATACCCATTGTCATGTTCCCAGGGATTTTGACTTGTAACCCTGTGGGCAAAAGAAAACACAAGGTGATGTGTGAATTTTTGAGAGCTTGCTTTGTGCAAGATTCTGGAAACAAAAATTACTGGGTCAGGACTAAACTGAGAAAAATTCTGAAATTGTAGTTTTAGATTTTTCAAGACATACAGGTTTCCCGAGGGTGATAGCTGAGAACTGAAGCTGCAAAATCATTCCTTTGCTTTTTGTAGAATATAGAATCAGTTGGAGCCTTTGGCAGACTCTTACTGAGACAAAATAATTTTCTAGGACTTCTTCCAAGTCTTTTGAGATCATCTGGATTCTCAGTAGGAAAGTCTAAAAGGAATTTGTCAGGGAAAGCTTTCTGTGAGCAATGGCTTGCCACAGTCTCTTTTTTTGTTTTCTCCTTGAGGTTGGTTAACCTTGGCTTGCTACTGGATACCCACCCAGACAGTCTCACTCCCCATGTTCAAAAGGATGGGGAGGACGTAGGACAGAAAAGTTTGTAGATGAGGAGATTGCTTATCAATTACCATGATGGGCAAAACAGACTTGGCTTTGGGGAAAATGATTTAACTTATAGCCAATTAGAACTAGTGTAGGATGATGAGAAAGAAAGTCACACAAGGAACTTGCTCCAGTGTGTGCTTTTCCATGGGGTGCAGTGTGGATATCTGCCCCACTGAGGCCACCCCCTGTAGGTCCCCCCTGCTGTACAACACAGACATCCACTACATTCCTTCATGAGGAGGTCACTGTGTGTGTAAATTTATTTCTTAGCAGATAAAGGGTTTTACAACAGACAGTAAATTGACATAAGTATTCTTCCCTAGAACCAATTTCAAGATGATGGCACTTGATTAATATCTTGCCAAAGTTTCAATTCCATCTGAAGTAGGAAATAAAACTGATTAAACTGTCAAATAAATAGGCACCATCTTGTGTCCTAATGCAAAATACAGTGCTGTTTTGCAAAGGAAACATGTTTGGTTATGCATAAAAAAGAATGTGTGTTCAGAAACATTAAGGTGTCACATTACTAATGTGCCTAGCCATTTATTAGTCAAGTGTATATTACAAGCAAGATTGGTTCTGGCAAAGTATAGTTTACAATTAAAATTAATTTCAGTCTTCTTTAAAACAGAAGATGAAACAGGTTAACAAGTTCATCCTAAATTCAGAGTGAAAGAAGACATAGGCTTTCTAACGCATCATTATTTCTAGTTCTGTACCTTGTAACTTTGATTCTCATATGACAGTATGTTGGTTATCCATAAATCATGAATCATCCCTGCAACTTAGGTGTTTAAAAAGATGTCATCTGTGAAGGCAAAAAGGGTATATAACACCCTGCCACTTGCTCAAAATCACACATAATTGGAAAAAGAAAAGTGGTCAATGTGAGTGGTGTTGCTGGATGAGTATTCAGGTGGGAGTTTTTTATATCAGGTTAAGGATTTTGTTACCCTAATCTGACTGGAAATACTGTAGAATAGCTTTAATGTTCTCCTATTACTTGGAGTTGGATTTCTTTCATTCAATAAGCCGTCATTAATTGATACTTGGCTCTAAAGACCCAATGGGTAGAGTAGTGACAGGATTGCTGAGTTGGGTTTTTTTGATTGGACATGTTTTTGCATCTCTTTGTTGGTTACTTGATGTTTGTTGTACTCAAATATAGCTGGAAAATATTCAAAGTTTACTCCTCTCACAGTTAAATTGGACTTGATTTCTTGACCTTAAACTCTTCATGCAAAGACAACTTTGTTTCTTTTTATGTTCCAGTAATCAAATCAAGAAACTGTGGCAGGAACTCTTTGTACACTTAATTAAAATCCGTAATGGTGTCTATATTTTCATGTTTTTGAATTCCAAGAAGAATTAGCTGTTTCCATAACTTTTAGTTAACTTCAATTCAGAACAACTGTTAGTGGCACCACAGTGTGGGAATTCTGTTTGAAACAAGTCAGAATAAGGAAGCAGGTGAAGCAAAGAACAAGAAAATCTTTTAGTGTTCTGTTTCAGGGTTTTAAATACTTTTCTCTTTGTTATTCATAATTCTGGATATGGACACTTTTTTCACAATTTGAGGGATGTGTCAAATGCCTAGGTATTTTGATTTTTCATAAAAACAAAGTTTTGTATTGGTTATTGCTATTTTGTGGGAATTGCCATATGACTTACAGCTTTTATTTTTTTCCTTTCTTTTTTGGTATATTTTGTCTTTTATTGTTCTCAGTCTTTTCCTTGGAAAAGCCATTTCTATTTTAAATCTTTTATAGAGTATCACATTTGTACATTAAATATCATGGTTTAACCCCAGCTGACAACAACTAAGTACCATTGAAGCTGCTTGCTCGTTCCCCCTCTCCCATCCCCAGTAGAACGGGAAGAAGAACTAGAAGGTAAAACTCGTATGTTCAAATAACAATAATAATTGACATAAAGTAAAATTTAATAATAACAACAAATAATAATAATGAAAAGTATGATAACAAAAAGAGAGAAATAAAACCCAAGAAAAAACAAGTGATGAACAATACCATTTCTCACCACCGTCTGACAGATGCCCAGCCCATCCCTGAGCAGTGATTAATCCCTCCCAGACAGTTCCCTCTGGTTTATATACTGAGCATTATGCCAAATGATATGGAATATCGCGTTAGCCAGTTTGGGTCAGCTGTCCTCGGCATGCTGTCTCTCAGCTTCTTAGGTACCTCCTCACAGGCAGAGCATGGGAAACAAAAGTCTTAGACTCAGGGAAAGCACTGCTTAGCAACAACCAAAACATCAGTGTGTTATCAACATTATTGTCATAGTAGATCCAGAACAAAGCATTAGGATGAAAATTAACTCTATCGCAGCCACAACCAGGACAGTATGAAAACTTTTTGTGTCTTTGGAACAATACAATTTCTTAATGCAACTTAAAAAATTTAAATCTTACAGGCATGCCAAAGAAACTAAGTAAAATGTTAGACATGCTTACTTAAATGGGGCCTGGCATGGGGAAATCAGGAACAGTACAGAGATTTTTTAAGTTTGCATTTTACATTTTGCCTCTTGTACCTGCATACTGGCTGCTCATCATGATCAACTGGAGTGCAGCCTGGCTTGGTCTGCCTGACTTTGCATGTGAAGGAACCATTTGCTCAGAATTTCTACACAAACTTGAAATATGGGCTTCTTTAAAGGCTCGAAATCAGGGTTAGTGTGGTAGGCAGGTGAGACAGAGGAACTGCTTAAAGCGGAGGAATAGTTGTAATAGTGAAGGCACCCAGATGAAATCTGGACTAGATAAATAGAATGACAGAGGCCGAAAGGAAGCAGAGTACAGTGTCAAGAAGTATAGGAGTGTGCAAAGCTAGAATTAAAGGCCAATGGAAAAGGTAGAAGAGAGACTGAGGAGTGAAAAATAGTTAAACAAAGGAAGAATCTGTGTAGAGAATTGAAGAGAGATGAAGAACTGAATCTGACAAGAAGTTGTACCTAGTTTTTGCTTAAAGAAACCATGTTGCTGTCATTGAAACCTAATTGCAGTGAGTAAACCTGACTTCTGTTAAAATTGCTGTAGTTGTTTTAGCCAGTTCTTGCTCATACAATTCATGACTATAGAATGTCACCATCTCGTTGTGCTTCTGAATTAGAGAATTGCTGTTAACCCCAGTTAATAAGCTGGTAAACAAAGAAACAGTTAAAAAGCAAATCTGATGCAGAAGGGTTTTGAGGGCAGGTTTTATTTCAGCTTCAAGGAAGTCCATCCTTTTCATCATCATAATGAAATTAGAAACTGTTCTAATAAATACCTACGGTTACATTATTGTACAGAAAGGTTGTGAATAAGAGAGAATTTCCTTTCTTGCCTTTTGAAAGGCTTTGTAATGAAGATTGTTTTTCATTTTTTCAGGAGATTTTTTGAGTTCTGAAATTCCTGCTCAGTGCTGATAAATCTGATGTGAGCTTTGAAGATTAAGTAGTTGATAATTCTGTTTCTAATTGCATCCAAAATGATTTGAAGCTTATTGTTAAGATTCACCTGAAGGCTGACAAACAGATGGTCTTTAGTAATGTTATATAGTATAGCCCTGTACATCACTGGTAAGAGAAATGTTGCTTCTTCTTTCTGTAAGATACATGGGATTTTGGCTTTTTTCCCTAGGCTCAGTAGTCATTGCTAGTTTACAAGGGAACGATTTCATTGTAGAAAAAACTCCTTTCAGTGAAATCTGAAAATTAAATAATATATGAGGAAGCCAAAATTCTTTATATCTATTGTTTGTGTGATATTTGTTTGGGTTGTGGGTTTGGTCTTTTCGTGCGTTTTCATTTTAATTCTTTCATTCTCCCCTGCTCAATGTGTTAAGATAAGTGGAATAGTTGAAGGGGTGTAGTGATACAACTCAATCTGTTTCCAGTAATTAAAGATCAAATTTGCATATTTTCCCTTGCAGGTTTCATAACTTCTATGTAGCACACAATGATCTCTTAATATGAATTCAGGTAGGCCCAAAAGGCAAGCAGGCTATTCGTTTGTCATGTGGTCTTTTTTTGCTGTTGCTTATTAAAATGGTACTTAACCCAAATCCAGTTCCTCTTGCTTACCTTTGAACATTTGTTAAATGCACATCTGATTTTACTAAAATCTGGAAAATATGAAGGATTTGAAATCCCCTCAAATGCAGGATTCTCAACAAATGAGGCCATAGCACACTTTGCTTTCACAAGTGTGCTCTTTCTGTATTGCATGCACGTGCCCCAGTACAAAGTACTGGTTTTGACTACCTTATTTCATAGAGCAGAATGATTGAGTTTCTATTGCTAGAAGCAGATATGTATACAGATTATTTCTCCCTCCCCCCTCAGCTACTGATTGTTTGAGTGAAAATAGAG
>VXBX01006539.1:140358-168571 GCA_013400415.1 Scytalopus superciliaris
TATATATATATGTAAAACTGTCTTCAAGATGAGGGGAAAGGACCATAACTTCATGAAAAATGTTCCTCTAAGATATAGAAAGGACACAACAAGAATTCCTTTTTTATTACTAGAAGACCTATTTGAAGACCTCAGATCCTGAAGTCTATGAATCAGTGAAAGGGACAAGGTGCTGAATACAGTGTGGGATTTGTTTTAGAAATACAGAACATCACAGATTGGAAATGATCTCAAAAGATTATAGTGTCCAAGCTTTCATGGCAAAAGGAGCCTAGATGAGATTATCTAGCACCCTGTCCNTTCTTTCTGTAAGATACATGGGATTTTGGCTTTTTTCCCTAGGCTCAGTAGTCATTGCTAGTTTACAAGGGAACGATTTCATTGTAGAAAAAACTCCTTTCAGTGAAATCTGAAAATTAAATAATATATGAGGAAGCCAAAATTCTTTATATCTATTGTTTGTGTGATATTTGTTTGGGTTGTGGGTTTGGTCTTTTCGTGCGTTTTCATTTTAATTCTTTCATTCTCCCCTGCTCAATGTGTTAAGATAAGTGGAATAGTTGAAGGGGTGTAGTGATACAACTCAATCTGTTTCCAGTAATTAAAGATCAAATTTGCATATTTTCCCTTGCAGGTTTCATAACTTCTATGTAGCACACAATGATCTCTTAATATGAATTCAGGTAGGCCCAAAAGGCAAGCAGGCTATTCGTTTGTCATGTGGTCTTTTTTTGCTGTTGCTTATTAAAATGGTACTTAACCCAAATCCAGTTCCTCTTGCTTACCTTTGAACATTTGTTAAATGCACATCTGATTTTACTAAAATCTGGAAAATATGAAGGATTTGAAATCCCCTCAAATGCAGGATTCTCAACAAATGAGGCCATAGCACACTTTGCTTTCACAAGTGTGCTCTTTCTGTATTGCATGCACGTGCCCCAGTACAAAGTACTGGTTTTGACTACCTTATTTCATAGAGCAGAATGATTGAGTTTCTATTGCTAGAAGCAGATATGTATACAGATTATTTCTCCCTCCCCCCTCAGCTACTGATTGTTTGAGTGAAAATAGAGGGACAGAAGACGTTTAGATGATTTGTGGCTGAATTTTATCATGAGACACTGTTTTAGTTTCATATGTTTTCACTGCTATTTCTTAGTCCCATGCCTTAGTACAGTAATGATGGGCCTGAGACTAAGACACGTTTCGTGTGGCAAAAAGAATTACTTGTTTTCTCCCCCCCATACAAAGATATGCTTCTGTTTGTGCTTCCTTTTATATACTTGTAAATATCTTCAAAACTGTCCTTGTAATGTTTTTCTGATTCTGTTTTTACAAATATATTTCTACTTAAATATATTTTCATTTTAGTGACACTAATGCTGATTTTTAGTAACAAGGGAAGAATTTCCCTCTTGTTAAACAGAGGTTTCTGATTTGTGGAGCCTCAAAAATAGTTGTAGATCAACTGACAGTAAAACAAAACAGAACATAGTTTAGTTAGCTCTATGACCATTAGTTATGTTCTCAACATGGTCTCTTTGTTGTTGGAATAAGAAGATAGCTTGGGTTTAAAAAGGGAAATGTTGGTTTTTAAAAGCAAATCAGGCAGTTTTTCTTTGTTTTCCAAAGATGACTTTATTTGTTAAAATACAAATGGTACACTAGCTTGTAAAATATCTATGAAACCCATTGTATCTAATTTTGTTTAATTTATNAGATTCTGCCATGTCCCTGAGAAGGTTGTTCCAGTCACTCACTGTTTTCGTGGTGAAACAGCTCCTGGTGTAACTTTTAGCGGTTGTCCCTTTTCTTCTCTATGTGACTTCTTGCGAAGAGAGAGCCTCTGGCCACTTTGTAGCTTCCCTTTAAGTACTAGAATACTGTGATGAGGTCTCTCCTGAATCTTCTCCAGCGAGACAAGGTCTTCCTTAATGTGAAAGTTCGGGTTGGCTCTCTGCCAACAGCCAAACCTCACAANCGAGAAGGAAAAGAAGCAAAAAAAGGAGAGAGAACACCTCCTCCTTTGGTTTATATACACCTGATTACGTAAAGGGATGGGATGGAATACTTCCTAGATCTTGACCCTGGTTACCAAGGAAGGCCTACAAAAAACAACCCATCACACTTAAGTTTTCCAGCCCTTTGATGGTGTTCATGACTATCCTTTTCACCCTTTCTAATCTGTCCATGTCTTCTTTCAGCTGTGGGGGACAGTAACCGGACACATTACTCTGAGTGTGGCCTGACAAGTGCTGGGTAGAGTGGGATGATCAGATCTCTTATGTCTGCTAATGGTGCTTCTGCAGATGCAGCTCAGGATCTGATTTGCCTTTGCTGCTGCAGCATCACACTGCTGACTCACAGTCAGCCTGTTGTCCATCTGGGCCCTCAGGTCCCTTTCAACAAGGCTGGTCCCACCACCCCCTCCAGATCTGGGCCTGGCGTGGGTGCTTTTGTTGTTCCATTCCAGGTGCAGGACCTTTCTCTTGTCTTTGCTTATATTTACAACATTCTTGCTATCTCATTCTTTCAGGCTGTCTGGCTCTCTGTGCCAGATGGTTCTCCCCTACAACATGTCTATGCCACCACCTAGTTCAGTGTCATCAGCAAATGTGGTAAGGGTGTTTTCAGTCCCATCATACAGGTAATTTATGAAAATATTCAACCGTGTAGGGACTGGTATCAGTCCCTGAGGGACCCCACTTGTGACAGACTGCCAGCCCATTTTATTTATGATTATTATGACTATATGATTAGTTCAGTTGAAAAACTTTAAGCAATTAAGTTGTAGTTCAGTTGCTTGAAAGATTATAAAGATGTGACTGTGATGTTACTGAATCTCCAGTTTGCCTAATATATTTTTCTGTGAGAATATTTTGTTTGTGCCCTTAATTCTGCAGCCTGATAAACATCATAAGTAGCTGATAAAGCATGTCCTAACAGTTTTTTTAAACTGTGATGCCAAGCTCTTTTCAAATCATAAAGATTTTGTCAGGTTTTTTTCCTGCCTCTTGGGTATTCAGAGATTACGTCAACACAAAAAATGTATGTAAGTCTTAGTCCTAAGCAGGCAGTGGCATTCCATGAACCAAATAATGAGCAGAGAGTTACAAAGCCTTACTCAGCAAAGAAAAAGCTGTATGTGAGAGTGAAAGGCACAAGATAAAGAATAATCCTAAAAGATACCCTGGAAGACATGCCACTGTACTTAATGAAAACAGTTGGAAATCCAATTTTCAGCATGAAAGCCATTTTTTTCTGTTAGGATTACCAGGAAATTAAGAATACAATTTAGAACTAAGTCAGGACTTCTGAGAACAATTACTGGAAATAAAGATGAAATTGGTTATATTGAATCAGGCTGTTTTGGGTAAAGATAATAAAGTAAGACTATTGGATTTTTCTTTTTTTTTTTTTGTAAAATTCAGTGGTATGTATAATTTTTTAAAAATCTTCATATCATTAGTGTTCATTGGAGAATTACATCATTTGTGCAAGTTGTTCACTGTAGTGTCTGTTTATTCATGCTCAAAAACTATCTATAGTTTGGCTTAAAAAAGATTGCAGAGTGCCACTGCAACAGGGTGCTAATTAAAGTTATCCTGTGAGTAGTAGAATTGTAGAATTGTTTAGGTCGAAAACGACCTTTAGTATCGTTGAGTCCAACCAATCACCCAGCACTGCCAACACCACTGAAGTATGTCCCTGAGTGTCATCCCCACATGTGTTTTAAATACCTTCAGGGATGGTGACTCCAGCAGCTTCCCTGGGCAGGAATGCTTGACAACCATTTTGGTGAGGAAATCTTTCCTAATACTCAGTTTAAACCTCTCCTGGCACAACCTGAGGCCATTTCCTCTTATCCTGTTGCTTATTAGTTGGGAGAAAAGACTGACCCACATCTTTCTACAACCTCCTTTCAGGTAGTTGTAGAGAGCAATAAGGTCCCTCCTGAGCTGCCTTTTCTCCAGGCTTAACAACCCCAGCTCCCTCAGCTGTTCCTCATCAGACTTGTGCTAAGACCAGCTCCCTTGCCCTTCTCTGGACATGCTCCAGCATCTCACTATGTTTCTTTAGTGAGGGGCCCAAAACTGAACATAGGATTTGAGATGCAGCCTCACCAGTGCTGAGTACAGAGGGGCCATTATTGCCTGGGTCCTGCAGAACACCCTATTGCTGATACAAGCCAGGATGCCATCGGCCTTCTTTGCCACCTGGGCACACTGCTGGCTTATGGTCAGCTGGCTGTAGACCCAGGTCCTTTTCTGCTGGGCTGCTTTGCAGCAGTTAATTTCTTAAGTCTCTGCATTTTTACTGGGACTAGAATTATTTGAGGTAAGTGATTAATTATATGGCAGTGAAAAGCCTTGATTTAATGCAAAATATACTCAATGCTGTAAAATAGAAGGAAAAAAAAGGGTGCTGAAATACCAATTAGAGAACACTCAGAGAAACCAATTTATTGAAATTCCACTACCTTTTCCACATATGTGGGAATTAAGTTTGCTAGCCACTTTTTTCCAAATATGCTCAATGGCAAAAGGAAGCTGGTAAATGGCTACTGAGATTTGGTATTCTTAATTTGTCTGTAATATTTACTGAAAGTAATAAATGTTTCACAGACTGTTTGTTCATGGCTGTTTGTTTATAGGACACTGCACTACAAAAGCCAAGAGAAGTTTTCAGGCTGCCTGCAGACTTGACCGCATATGATAATCGCCTTTGTGCCTCAATACACTTCTCATCTCCCACACGGGTGGCCCTTTCTGATGGTACAGGAAGACTGTATTTAATTAAATCAGGCAAGCGTGGAAACAGCGCATCTGAAAAGTGGCAGGTAAGTCCTGCACTAACATACTTAAGGGTTGTACATCTACCAAATCATTCTTATTGTTACATTTCTGTGAGAATTGCGTATGTGTAATCTGTGAAGAATTAAGCTTTAAATCACAACTCTGTAACACTGATACAAAACTGTTCTACATGACTCAATGATTTCTTTATAAACAAAATATCTGAAATTCAAGTTTTTGGAAGGGAACAGCCTTTTGACTGAAGAAGAATCTGTCTTAAGTAGAATTGAGTGTTTCTAAAAGGTGGCTAAGTGCTTATCTAGCTAAACTTTTTCTGAAAAACATTTCCCCTTTCCTTTCTCTGTTCATGTGTGTCTGTCCAGGGTGTTCCCCCCCACTTTTCATCTCTTACTGTTTACTATTTTGGTTGGCCTATGGAATAATTATTTTTTTGTTTTAACATTTGAAATTATTACCTACCAAGCTAAAAACTATTTTCACTTGTAAGTTAGGAAGTTTCTGGTCTGTGTGATGTTTTCCTTTGTGGATGTAATTGTGCTTAAAATACTCACCATTTAATTTGCCCCTTTTCTAAAATACATCCATAGAGACTAGAATGAAACTTAAACAAAAGTGCTGATTAAAAGCTTTGATAAGTAACCCTGAGGGTTACTTGCAGAGCAAGTACTGTGTTTAAGCAATATTATTTCCACCTCTCTGGTAAGGAAATTCTTCATAATGTGGACTTAGCTCTGGAAAATTATTGGTGCTTAAAATTATTGGTTGTAACTGCAGTATGTTTTTATATGTTTCTCATGATAAAATTCTTTATGTAATTAATTTTTTTAAGGACTCATGATAAGGAGCATTTTTTTGTATCCATATCAAAGTGGTCTTACTACATTAATAATAGTATTAGTTATACCACTTGGACACAACAAATATAATTAATACATTTCTACCTGAAACTGTGAGTTTCTTGTTCTGTGGTTAGTTCCCCTTTGTTCATGAAAGAATCTGGTATAAAGTGCCTGCATTTTGCATCTGTTTTCTGTATTTAAAGGGAAGTTCCTAAGTAATCAAGGATATTCTAGTATTGGCAGAAACTTAGGTGTATATACTGAAGTGGCAGATTTCAGGATGATGGATTAGCTCCTTTCCCTACACATTTTGAGAGTTTAGTAAAGGAAATTGGTCATCCTGTTCTTTGGATGCCTTGTAATAAATGCTAACTGGTTTTTATTCTGTTCTGTGTGAGAATGCTGTTACATAAATAGTTACACTGGTGTTGTCAGTGTAACAAAAACACAAGATTTATATGTTGAGGTTCCATCACCATTTAAATTGACTTCTTGAGTATATAGAGCACCCAGTGGTTTTTCTGAATGGGTACTTTTTTGACAAAAACTGAAATACATAGTTTCTAGAATTAAAACTTCCTGTTATAGGTACTAAATGCTAAATGTCTCATGCTACAAGATGTAGTGTTCTTCTGCATTTAATTATTTCATGTTCACAGTGGTGCTTTCAATATGATAGTAATATTTCTCTACTCTGCCTACCTAGTCACGTCCAGATATTGGATGGACTTTTCCAATCCATATATATAAATAAAAACTAAAATAATTCTAACCCTAGCTTCTTCTAAATGTATTTTACTCCTTAATTTCATTATAGGTTTTCTTTTTTTTTTACTCCCCTTCACAGTACTTCATAAAGAAAAAAAATGGAATCTTTCCAAAAGATCATAACCAAATAAAGAGATTCCTCCTCCCCTTGCGTTTGATGATTAAATACTGGCAAGTGATGCTTATATTCTTGTTTGCACGTGTCAAGGTCTACAAAGATTTTCAGAATGTTGGAGTGTCTATAGAAGCAGTGAGGGCCTTGGGGAAATGTCTCCATTTTCATCTTGAGTGAGAGACGCTTTCCCCAGTTAATAGACAGTGTTTACGGATCTTGTTGTGCTCATCATTTGTACCTCTACATACTGTGGTAGTAAACAGCCATAATGCAGATGGCTTTGTTTAATGGGCCCTTACAGTGATTGTATAATATAAACAATAATAATTAAAAACATTTGAAAACAGTAGTTCAGTAGTCACAGAAGGAGGAACCAGAAATGTATGACATTCATGGATTCATATTGGCAGAGTGGTTTGTGGGAGGCAAACTGCTACTGATTTCACATTCACTGAAACCTTTCACTACTTTCTGTGAAAGACCAAGGCTTCCAGGTTAAACTGTCTGACTTTTTACTACATTTTTGTCTTCTAGATTATGTTTAATGAAGAACTAGGGAGTCCATTTATTATAGCACACAGTATTTCGTTTGTAAAATCTGATACACATTCACTAGCTGTGCTGCTGCTTAGAGTAGAAAAAGATGAACTGGACACAAAAGGAAGTGGATTTCATATTACCTTGGAATGGGTTACAATTGAAGAGATAAGCAAAGAAGGTAAGTGTTTTACATTTACATTACTGGTGAGTAATGTTTAAAAAAAAAAAAAAAATCATGCTTTTATTCTTTGTCTTAGAAGTTGCTTTTCCACAAGTTCCAATGTTTCTTTTCCCCAAAACTTCAGCTTAGGTTTTACATAGGTAATTTTTTCTTACATTTTGAGAATCAAATTTTTGTCTGTAAACATAAATTCTGACAGACATCTGAAAACCAGGTAGAAATAAAGTTTTATACAAGTGTGGGGAAGATAATTAGAAAACAAAATAGAACTTTACTTTGATGTTATGAAATGCGATTTCTGTTTAGCTTGGTCTTATAAAATCAAGGTTATACAGAAGTACTTCTAACTAATGTCTCTTGTACTTTTCAAAATGTTGTACAGTTGGATATGGGTCTTTGGTTATGGGGTTTTCTTACTGGTTTTTTTAGCTTCCAGTTAATGGTGTAGTGGGATTGGAACTTGTATGAGATGACTATAAGACCTGTAACAAAAAATAAATACTGCATATTCTAGGTTTTTCTACAATAAGAGTATGAAGTTACTCTGTTAAGTTTAGAGCTACACATTAAAAACAAGTTAGTGTATTAATACCTACTAATTAATTATCCTAATAAAGTTTGGCAAATAGTACTTTATGTGTTCAGTGTGACCATATATATGTCCCTTAAGTGTCATGGTTTGCGTAAGGAATACAAGACCCCATGCTTCATTGTCTAATTTAAAGATGCAGTGATTAAATTAATATACCTTCTTAGGAAGCCTGTGATACAGCCTTGCTCATTATCTTCCAAGAAGTATAATTTTGATAGTGATAGAAACAAGATCTTTAACTACTTGAACTAAAGCAGTTGATTGCATCCTGTCGTGTTAATAGCCACATGTTAATCAATCTACATATATTATAGAGACAGGATACAGTAGAATATTTCAGTTGGAAGTGACCTACAACAATCATCTAGTCCAACTACCTGAGCAATTCACAGCTGACCAAAAGTGAAAGCATGTTGTTAAGGTTATGGTCCAAATGCCTCTTAAACATTGACAGACTTGGAGCTTTAATCACCTCACTAGGAAGCCTGCTGAAGTGTTTAAACACCCTCTCAGTAAAAAAATGCTTTCTAATGTCCAATCTGAACCTTATCTAGTGCAGCTTTGAGCCATTTCCACACATTCTGTCACTGGATACCAGGAAGAAGAGTTCAGCATCTCCCTCTCCACTTTCTCTAGGAAGGCCATAGAGAGCAATGAGGTCGCCCCTCAGCCTCATTTTCTCTGAACTAGACAAGCCCAAAGTCCTCATCCACTATGCATAGGAGTACATTGCTTCCAGCCCTTTAAGCAGCTGTGTTGTCCTCAGTGGCTTTATCCATGTTTTCTGCTATTGAAACCTTGGATGATGGATATATTTCTCAGAGAGCCAGAAAGCCACGTGGGACTGCCTTATGCTTTTGTGGCCAGCTCAACAAGAGAAAGAAACCTCTGAACATTACTGGTTATAACTTAGAAGAAAAACTAAATCAATAACACTGCCAGTCTAGGACTGAAGATTGTTGCTTAGTGAGAGCAGTAACACAAAGTTTCATTATGTTTTTTAATACTGTGCATTTTCATAAATGAATTCTTTTGAACACTGTCTTTTTTATAGCTTATGACAAACAGTCAGGGAAGCCAAAGAAGTTGATTTAACAATCTTTCAAAAAGTCTTGCCAGTTCTCTGGTGTTTCCAAGGAACAGACAAAGTTTTTGAAATTATTGTCAGCAGGGATGTAAATAATAAGATTCAAAGCAAATTGAAGAGAAAAGTTTTGATTTAATTTAAATAATTCACAAATCAGACTGATGTATGAACCAGTCTCAAAGATAAAAGCTGTCTTGAGGAATTACAATACTGTACATCCTCTGTCATCAGTAGTCAATTGCTGTGCTTAACTGTTCTTGAAACTCTGCCTGTGGGTGCAGTTTATCAAATCAAATTGTAGTAAAAGTAAGTAGTTAATCAACAAGCCATTTCTTAAATTACTAAAATCTGTGATTCATCAAAGCAAAGCCTTAAAACATAGTTATGTCTCCTGACACCAGAAATTATGAGAGTCTCTGCGATGTCTTTTTGGCCAAAGTGATCACACTCACCACTATTGTATTACCTAAGAACAAAAAAAAATGGAAGCATGAAAATAAATCAGAATGGAGGCAGTGGGTAGGTCTATTTGTATCTTGTGTAGTACTTCAGAGGACTGTAACAAAGGTATACCCTTTCAAACTTGGTTGTTTCCTTTAGTTAACCAATGTTTTCGGAATCCTCACTGTAAAAGCTTGAAATGAAGAACCACCATGCTGGTCTATCAGGCAAAAAAAAACCAAAACATGACATGTTAGCTTTCTTCTGACCTTCTCTACAAGAAAAATCATTCCATATAAGCTTACAAAAGTCGTAAAGACTTACTTAAAACTTCTTGAAGTATTAATGATTGATTAAAAATACTCTACAAAAGATTTTGTAACAAAACAGCAAGTTGTGACATTGTAGTGCCTTTTAACGAGTCAGGAAATGCTGTAGGAGAGACTTGTTATGTTTCACTGCAGGGTTAATTTCTGTCAGTGAAATAACATCTCATTTACAGAGTGGTTGACTTCCTACTGCAACAAAAAGGTGCGCTTTTTGGTTATGTATCTAAGCCAAAGTAATTTGTCAGTGTTTCAAAGCATGTTACCTTCTTGCTTGGAGTCTTCTGATTATATAGATCTGCCTCTAAGTAGAATGACAATCTCTGTAATTAATGTCACCCTCTCTCCACCCCAACCAAAGCGTCTAAGAAAAAGAGTGGTGCTTTAATTAACACCAGTAAGTGCTGAAATTATGCTATAGTCCAGTTACTATTCTTTACTCCACTTCTTACTTAGCAAAGAAGATAAGACATTGAGAGAATTTATATTATGCCTGGGTTATCCATCAGCATCCAAAGGAGGGCAACAAAGATGGTGAAGGGCCTTGAGGGGAAGCTGTATGAGGAGCAGCTGACATCACTTGGGCTGTTTAGCCTGGAGAAGAGGAGGCTCAGGGGAGACCTCATTGCAGTTACAACTACCGTGAGAGGGGAAGAGAAGGGGCAGGCACTGATCTCTTCTCTGTGGTGGCCAGTGACAGGACCTGAGGGAATGGCCTGAAATTGTGTCAGGGGAGGTTTAGGTTGGATATTAGAAAAAGGTTCTTCCCACAGAGGGTGTTTGGGCACTGGAACAGGCTCCCCAGGGAAGTGG
This sequence comes from Scytalopus superciliaris, assembly GCA_013400415.1. Classification (NCBI taxonomy): domain Eukaryota; kingdom Metazoa; phylum Chordata; class Aves; order Passeriformes; family Rhinocryptidae; genus Scytalopus; species Scytalopus superciliaris. The sequence continues at coordinate 150,878 of VXBX01006539.1, forward strand.
TCACAGCACCAAGCTTGACATAGTTCAAGAAGTATCTGGGCGATGGACTCAGGCACATGGTGTGACTCTTGGGGATGGTCCTGTGCAGGGCTAAGGGTTGGACTCCATCCTTATGGGTCCCTTCCAACTCTGCATATACTGTGATTATTTTCTGTGCTCTCCTATGACTTCAGTGTTTCTCTAAGTTTAACTTTGAGGTCAAACAGTAACTTGTTTTGGAGTACTAGAAGGGCATAGAGGATTTTTATCATCATAGTCTCTGCTCTTGTCTAATTTATCTGCAAGGATTTCCTGGTTTCTTTCAAGTAAAGTAACTACAAGTGCAGTGATTTCTCTCAATGAAGAGATGAGGGAGAAATGTGCAAAACCTTAACAGTTCCTGACGATGATTTTACCACCTGGGAGAATTTTATCAAGTTGGTTGTGAGCACTCTATGGGAAATAAGACTGTGATAGAAAAAGAACAGACACTGTGCTAGAACCTGTCACTTTGCTGGTGTTTGGAGTCAACAGTACCCATGTGTTTTGGGAGTACAGTAGGAAATGACATGGTCCTTGATGCCAGTAGCTGGTATTTGGGACCTCCCTTTTAGAGAGCAGTATCTTAAAAGAGTTGACGAATATGGGAATTTTCCATTATGAGTAAAGTATTACAACTAGCTATTTCATTTATTCTCAGCTCAAATATTATTTGGAAAATCTGTTTGCACAGAGACTGTGCTGGGCTAGCTAGGATTAACAAAGACATCATGGAAAAAAAGGCAATCAGATTAAGTCAATATTTAATGAACTATTTGGAAAATAGAAGAGAAATTTCTTTTTAACATATGCGACATTAATTTAAGTGGTAGTTTTTGCTTAGTGTTTTTAAATGTGATGTGTTTCTTAGATAATAGTTTATCTTCTAGAAAAATATTACCACCTTTTTTATTTTTAGGTGACCATAGGTATGAGATCATTAAAAGGAGAGTTTTACAAGGAAAATCAGTCCCCCATTATGCAGCAATAGAGCCAAGCGGGGATGGTCTAATGATTGTTTCCCACAAACCATTCAAATTTATGGAAAGTGAAGGCGACAAAATAGAAGAAAATGATGCAAAAGTATTGAATGAAAAGAAAGGTAAGACTTACCTAGCAGCTTATGATAGGCTGCTCTCTTTGGCTTAGAAAATATCTTGCCAGTTTAGCATTTGTTTGGAAAGTCTAACTATAAATGTTTGTTTTAATATCTATCTTCTGGACAGATTGGCTTTTTTGTTTCTTTGTTTTTTGCATAAACCTATATGAGGTGCTTTTTTGAATAGGGTAGACAGAATTGTTTATTCTTAAAGGAGGAGATGTTTTACAAACAGACCTTTGCTAAATATTTGATAGAAGTTGGATTGGTACTACCTAAATTTATGTATCTGCCTGAAGTACTCAAGAAGCCAGTCTTCCTGGATGGGAGTGGGGTGTTTATCCCCTTGAATTGTTGTTTATAAGAAAGTTTTTTGATATGTAATTTAATCCTGCCTAAACTTTAAATAATAATTTTAAAAAAACCTTTTTCATTTTAAAGAATGAGAGTCCTGTAAAAGGTTATCTTCAGAAAAAAATAATAAGGCATTCATATTTTTTTCTTTGCAATCAAAATAAAACTAAATATCTAAAACCTATTTATAAAGTTGTTTATTTTTAAGTGTCACTTATGTTGTATATTTCTGTAGTTATGTTGTATTATTTCGGATTTTATTTTTGCTTCTGAATATGAGGCATTGGTTAATGAACAAATCCTAACTTAGAACACAATACAAAAGATCAAATTTCTGAAATATGTTAATGTTACAAACCGTGATAACCATAACATTGTGCATGTAATTGTGTTAAGAACAGCCTGTACATAAAAATCTTGAGGCAAAGGAGTTCTTCAGTGCATTAAGCACCACAGTGTAATGTCTGTGCAGTTGTCACCTGAATTAGCTAGTTCAATGCTTTAAGAATTTTAAGAGCTTGAGTTGTGGGCTATAAAAACCACAGCAAGAAGCACTATATGGCTCTTAATATAGCTCATTTCATGAGTGTTTGGGCACATACAGTGTTGCCCAGAAATCTGTAATGTGTGAAATACTCTGCAGCAATACTTTTAGAAAACTTCTCATGGCACAAAAATCTAATGGTAGAGAAAGTACTGAAAGCTGAACTCCTAGTTTAGAGGGAAGTCTAATACCTCTGTAAGAGCGAATTTGTCTTTTGCTAAACCTAAGGTAGGCTCCAATTTTAGTTGCATAGTTATATAAAATTACAGACGTAAAAAAAATTTAATATCAGATACAATCTGTCAGTGTTTAGAATTTTGAAGGCTGTCATGTCTCAGATACTAATAGTTTATGGAAAGTATAATTGTAGTACCTGTGACTGATCCATTGCAAACACAAAAGTCATGACAATGGGCTACAGTGCAAAAGTCCTTCCAGAGTCACAGTTGCTGGTATGAAGCTTAGATCAGTGAAACCTTGTGTTGTGTTGTGACAATTGAGAGCTTCCAAAGGGAGCCCATACTTTATTTTTCTCAAAATAGAAAGATAACTTAAAAGATTGCTCTTTAGAAAATACATTCATCTGTATTTGTATTTTCTGTGACCAACTGTGCACTACCCAGTCATGTTGTCATACCCTTCCTTTTGTATAAACATTTCTCTTAAAAGACTGCTTCCTCCAGTAGTTTAGTAGTCAAAATAGACATCAGACAGATTCTAGACCAAGTGAAAAAGCCAATCACTACCTCTGGGCAGGCAGTTTTGTTTCATCTCCATTAACTAAGGCAGATTAAGACTGCTTGGTCTTCTAAAATAATTTCTGTTGAATAGTCAGCATAGCCTGAAAATGTTCACATCTCTGAGTGGGACATACTTCTGAGCATTTCAGTAGCTTGTCAGTACCACTGCACCTGATGTCTCTTCAACCAAATTATTTATCGTTGATGTTTCAGTGTATTTAAGTGAATTTTTGTTACCAATTTTGTAATGCTACAGTAAATTTAAGAATAATAGTTACACCCATTGTATAAGTACCAGCATATTTGAGTACAGACATGAATATAAATTACTTTCCAAATAAGGGGCGTAAACAAACATGATTGCTAAAAAATGTTTCTCCATTTTATGATCAGAATGTATTTCAGAGCAAAAGTTAATTTCCTCTCTTTCACAAACACTATCACAACATTCCATATGTCACAGCACTGCATGTTGTGGAATCCAGTAATCCTTGTAATCTAGTTTATATTTTTCTACATGTTTCCAATTGTAGACCCTCTCTATTACTGGCAGCAGACTGAAGATGATGTGACAGTAACAGTTGACTTGTCTCAAGACATCACTAAAGATGACATAAAAGTACATTTTTCCCCGGATAACATATGTGTTACACTGAGAGACCAGCCTCCTTTGATGGAAGGAAAGCTTTTTTCATCTGTGGACCATGAAAGCTGCACATGGATAATTAAAGAGAACAAAAGGTACTGTACATGATTTTAGATTTTCTATATACCATATCTGACTTCTGTCCTCTCTGGCAATGGGCTCTTTTAATGATAAACCCAATGTTCCTTCTTGGAAGAATGTGTTTCCTCTGCTAAAAACAGTTCATTGGCTTTGGCAATTCTGTGTCACAATGCTGTTTCTTTATTGAATTGTGAAAGTAATCTGCTCCTTTTGCAGTTACTTGCCAGGAAAAAAACCCAAATCGCCTAGGTATCAAAATGTTAAACATAGATTTGTAAGCAGAGTTAACTTAATTGGTTCAACAATTTTTTTTTTTTTTTACTGTTTCAGGATTGAATAATCTGAAATGTACTTTGTTTGTGTTAACAATTTCTGTTTCAACTTCAACTTTTCACATACAAGCTTTTTTAGTAATAATAAAACAGAAATTCTTTATGTTTGACTTGTAAATTCCTTATTATAGTTTCCTAATCAGTTATAGGTTATGTACATTATAGAAAATGAATCTATGTGAACTTAACATGCTGTAGACATAAGACAGAAATGTTCATGCTTTTATTTGAGAAGTAAATTTTAGTTTTCATTTTTTTTCTGAAATAAAAATATGAAAGAGCTCCCTAAAACAGTCAGATTTTTCTTTTGTGAGTTGTCTAGTTTTCATACTCTGCCTGAGCTGAGCCAGGCATCCACTTGCAACGCTGGTCTGGCTCATTCACACTCCTGTAATGAACTCCAGGAGAAACATGGACACCACCAGCTGATTCACTCAGCAGCTGATAGCTGTTTACCTGCAGCCAAGGCCACCCTTTGTGTCAAGATCAAATGCTCAAAAGGTTAACTGTGAAAGACAGTAATTCTCCAGAAGAATTAGAAGGACTAATGTTTATGTATAGAATATCCTAATACTATATATTAAACTGTAACTCTGGTTGTTGATTATTAGGTATCTTGTTGAAAAATAACTCAGCTGAGTAGCTCAGTTTTTTTTATTTCAGTCAAGTGAGTAATATTGTGTGAATCTCAGGCTTCTGCTTTAATGAGAAAGAGTGATTCCGTATTTCAGTGTAATAAGTTGCACTTGGTTCTTAATGTTTGCACTGCAGTGCTGCTATAAATCTCTTGACTAAGTCTAAAACTTGGTCCAAATGTCTTCTGTAAAAGCATGCTATTTCTAATGCCAGTGTAATTGCTTCCGAAACCGAGTCACATGTCACCAAATAGTTGTTGCTATGGTGCAGTAGTTAGTAACTAAGAAGGTTTTAACACTAGAGCTGTCATTGCTATCTAAAAAGTGAGCGTAATTAACGTTAATTTTATCCTTATATCTATGTGTTTGTCTAACACAGTACTTAAATGGAATTGCTGTGTTGGTGCATCAGGCTAAGTGTCTTGCATTCCATTTACTTAATTAGTTATTCCTAATGGTTTAAGCATTATTCTTGTTCTTGGGGTTTTTTATGTGTTACAGAAATCTTACTTCTTCTGAGATATGATTTTAGGTAGACAGTATAGATAACTAACTGTTGTAGTATTTCTGAGGTCTGTAAAATACCAATATTTTGGTCCTAGATGTTATATAAAGGTAGGGCAGACTTAAGTAGCCCTAGGAACTACTACTTACGCTTCAAATAAACCTCTCTAGTAAAAGTCTGTCACTCTTTGAACAGATTGTTTTACAAGTGGTCTGCCATATTTGAAATATTTTAATGAGACTGTTTCAGGGGAAACTGCATTTACATTGAAAACCCTGAGGTTTCTGCTTAGGCTTTTAGAAATCACATCCTTGGATTGTTTTCCTTTAGAATACTTTTTGTTATAATAGTTTATTTTATAATTTGAATGCTAATGGTTTCTGTTATGTGATTTTTTCATTATTAATTCAGTTTGAAGAGAAGTGCTCTAATCTATATTTAGGGCTTTTTGACTAATTGACAAATGGGTGTAGTATTTTCATGTGCTGCTCTTTGTCTTCTCTTTGCATTTTAGTTTGGAAATTTCTCTAATTAAGAAGAATGAGGGACCCCAGTGGCCAGAGCTAATAGTTGGTGACACAAGAGGGGAATTCATTATGGACTCTTCCCAATGCTCCCAAATAGCTGAAAGCCTGATGCATCTTACTTCTGAAGTAATGGTAAAGATTTGAAAATCAAGCATTCAAAATTCCTGTACATTTGCATGTTGTCTTTCCTTGATACCCTAATTTGCAGTTCACTGACCTGGCTCATGAGTTCATTTACTATTCAGACTCCTAATTATATTAATTTTTAATTGAAACTGTTAACAAATCAATGGCACTAGAGTTTTGAATGTATTTTAAGCAGTAATATCATCTTCATGGGGGACTGAATTTAACTTCCATGATAGTATCTGTGCACCAAACAGAAGCCTAATTTAACACTGACGATAAACTTTGTTCCCACCATTTAGGATGTGGCAGTTTGTTTTAAAGCAGTTAGTGTAAGTGATTTTGAAGGCTGTCTGTTTCTTGTTTATCGATAGGTTAGCAACTTTTCTACTGTCTTCCATGGGATACTGTATTTGACCTATAGACTGTGAGTGTAAATTACACATTTAAAAGGAAAATTTTGGAAACCATAAATACGACTCATGAACTCTCTGGCATTATTGTTATACAGGAAGTCTACTTAAAATAAATTGTAATTTCAACTGCTGTTTGCTTGATACTTCCCCTTTTGGTTTAATTAGAAAATGACATCTCATCTAAAACTTGTGAAGTGTGACTCCCTGTGGCTGTTGATATATTAGTTTTGGATTTTTTTTTTCTTTTTTTTTTTAATAAGGCTGAGAAGTGTTATTAATATAACTTGTATTTAGTACTTCAAGTTGATTTCTCTCCTCTCCACCTCACTGTTTGTGAGCAAGATATTGTAGTATATCTTTTGGTCACAGATTTATTGGGATCTTCAAATTTCTTTTCTTTTGTACTGCATACTGAGGTTAAAGTGATGATTTTTCTATATGTTTTCATATAATTTTAAATAAATTTAAATGGATTTGAATGAAGTAATTATTAGCAAAGCTAAAAGAAGGCATGTATTTATTGCTCCTTACAAAATGAATTAATCATTTTTTTTAATAGCATTTCCAATGGCAGGCTGAAACAAGCTTACACTGATGCTCATTTACTAAATGTGCATAGGTTTTCAGGGTTGTATACTTTTGCTACTTAGAGAAGGGAATTTATTGTCGATGTTTTAGTAGCTTGTGTACCTTTCCTCAAACTGAAATGGATTTTGCTGTACCTACCATTCATGCTATCGTCCACAGCAGAAATGGTTCTATTAATTTTGAATAAGTACATAATAGCTTAATCTTTCAATATGTATGGATATGCAAATGATTCTTCCAGTTCTATTGACTTTATTCTCTTTTTGTTATGTAAAGGGATTTTTTTTTTCAATAGTTTGGCTTTTCAGTGTAGTTCATTGTCTTTTTCAGAATCCAAACCCTGAAAAGGAAAAGCCACCTTGTAATGCTCAGGAATTAGAAGAATGTGATGCTTTTCTTGAAGATGGTGCAAGCTTGTGCAGATTTGATGGTGATACTTTGAAAGTCACTCATATGGTAAGTAGTGCATATTATTACAGAAATACTTTAAAACATTTTATGTGCAAGTTGAATTCTATTATCAGTACAAAAATCTGAAAAATCTTGAAACCACATAAATTTTTTCCATAATACCAAATCACAGTAGCAACAGAAACTGTCAACTCATATGTGTCATTTTAATATAAAAACAAGGCTCCTAATGTTCTGATTTAAAAAATATATATACTTCCATAGGTGAACCATTTGAAAAAGCAAAGTTATGTCAAAAATAATTATAGGAAAATGGTCTTTTTCAGTGGCATAACATTCTTAAGATAGCTTAGTTTGTATTTTTCACAGTAATTTTTCAGATAGCCTGGTAGAAAGTTGACCTGTTTTACTAAGAAGCTGGAGCATAGGTCACTTTATGATACTACTTTGTCAATCACACTGAAAATAACACAATGTTTGCAAAATGCTTCAGTAGTAGGCTTGATCTGGACTGTAAGCAACCTTGACTAACAGCAGAGCTCAGACTTATTCTGGTCCTCTGCCTGGAGTGGGAAACAGCAAAATCATATAAAAACATTACAGATTACCTCAGTGTCTTGAGGTTGTTTGGTTTTTTTTCAGGATGCTTCTACTGCGCTTGTAATAAACATTGATGTTGCACCTCATCACTGCCTTGTATCACATGAAGTGTACATTTAGGATAACCTGTTTTGTACAGAAAATATCATAATTACAGGATAAGATTTGGTTCCATTCTTAACTTTGTTTTCTCTGAAAAAGCTAGAAAAGAGATCTGAAGTCTGGATCTTAGAGAGCTTGATGTTTTGTTAGGTATTTTTCTTCCTTGTTTTTTTTTTTCATGTCTTGCCTTTTTTCCTTTGGCAGTACAGATACATAGCTCCACCAGGAAAGTAGTCTGTGTTGTGGATACAGTGTGACAGACAGACATTTGTCAGAAGATAAAAATCTGTTATTGGTAGGAGAACGTTTTACAGAAACTCATTTCAAAGGGATTTTAGCTGTTCACTGATACACCAAATACAGCAGGCATAAGTAGAAACAGGAGGTTCAAAATGGATAAAACAAAAAACAACCATGGTTGTAGCATGGTTTGGGTTGCCTATTAAGTTGTGCAGCCTCTGTCCTTGAGGTTTTCAAGACCAGACTGGCTGCAGTTCTGAATAACTCAGCCTAAACTACTGCTTCTTACAGTGAAGGGTAAGGAGTTTGTGCCCCGGAGATATTTCACAGATCAGGAGGAACACAGGATCATGGGATCAAGAAAAGCTGCTTTGTAGCAGGCAGCAAGATGCTGTGGAGCAAGTTTGAACTCCAGAAAGTGTTTCTAAACAGTTCTTAAAATGGGTAAAAGTAAAAGGTTGATGTGTGTAAAGCATTATGGTCAAAGGACAGTTACTGTGGTTAGAAAATTTTCATTTCAACCTCATCTATGTGAACTTGTGGTTTTGGTTCTTGTTGGATCATGCAGGAATATGAGTATTTCAGCATATTTTTCAGCATACAGAAATATATTTTCACTTTGATTTAGTTCTTTCAAGTTCTTTGGAGTGTTTTTGTTAGCAATTCAGGGGCCTGTTCCTTCAGAAATGTGGCTGGTACAGTTTTTCACCCACAACTCCTACAAATGTATTTATTGAAGAGTGTGCTAATTTGAAATTTTATTTGATTGTGAGTAAATTAAAAATGCTGACATTTCATAATTTTAGTATTCTAATTAATCTTTGTGTCTGCTTACCAGCTTTTACCTCAGAGGAACAGTATTTCCTTCCCTGTTGATATTGCAGAAAACCAGACGTGATTACTTAGAGAGAATCTTTTCCTGACTTTAGAAGTTGTAGGTTAGGATTTTCTATCCTAGAAAACTGTTTCTGCACAACACACATTCCCATTTGCTTGTGTAGTAGACATAATGTTTCTCTAAATATTATCCCAAGGAACTTAATTGCATCTGTTTGAAATGTGTTAAAGTACTGTGATATATTGAGTGGGATACAGCATAATGTATTCAAACATTTTGTCAACTAACAAACATGGAACTGTAGCACTATATGTAACAGAATCTGCTATTTATTCCTTGAATCAATATTTTGTATTTGTTTTGTTTTCAGATTAATCTTGGAAGCAACCAGTATCTTTTCTCAGTTGTTGTGAATCCCAGAGAAATGCCATGCTTCTGTCTGAGACATGATGTTGATGCTCTTCTCTGGCAGCCTCACTCTGACCAACCAGAGAACATGTGGGAACACACTGCAACTTTTAATGCTTTAGGTATTAATTTCTGTGTCACACACCTGAAACTTTTCTATCTGACTGCTTTTACTATGGCTTCTGTTGATATTTCACTTATTTAAATCTGAACTGAAAGTTACTGTAATTTTGTTGATAGCAGCATGGTAGCTTAGTTTTAGAAATAAGAGAGCATAGAAATAAAATGTGTATACCCTGGGCGAGAAGAAGCCTTTTCAGACCATGTACAGTATGTAAGCACAGTACTGCACAGTAAAAAGTGGATAAGTGAACTTGAGTTAGAGACTGAAAAGTGCAGTCACCATGTTAACACCCACACAGAAATCATCAGAGCTGCAGTTAACTGATTATATGTCTAGATGTATGCATGCTAGTGGTAGGATGTTTTAATAAGAGACTGTTAGATTTTTCCTGTCTCATTGTCCCATATGAAACCATTGCTATGCATTGTTCAGTGGAAGTGAAGCCAATAACCTTTCAGAGAGATGGTAGATCACTTTGCAAAGATTGTGTCTCTGTACAAGAGTATGAAAGGAAATCCATCTGAAATCAGTCTTTACTAATAGAGTCCTGTAATGAAAGAGGAAAAGGAAGATTTTTTTTTTCCCTTCTGAGTGACTATTAACAGGAATTACAGTGTGTTGAAAAGTAACTCGTTTTTTTCAGTCAGTTCTAAATGGAAGACAAGTTTTGAGTGTCCAAGATTAGGTAGGCTCAGAAATCTTAATATTTAAATGTAATTACACACTGGGAGATGAGGGGAGAGAAGAGACTTACTCTGCTAATATTGGGCCAAGATTGCCCTTGTGGGCCCTATCTGTGCCTTATGATCCTGCTGAGAAAATAAGAGACCTTGTGGGGCTTCTGTCTAGTACATGCACGTACATCAAAAATGCCAGTTAAGATGATATACAAAAGAATTGTATATTGGTATTAAACTGGTAATAAGAACATATATCTCCTTTTTTTTGTTTTGTTACTAATTAATTGCATATTAATTTTGAAGTTGAGCTTGGTTTCGTATCAACCAGTTAAAGTGCTGTTGAAACCAATATATTAATTATTCCTTCTGCTTGGTTTTGGGTTGTACAGGTTATGTCCAAGCATCAAAACAAGACAAGAAGTTCATGGCTTGTGCTCCAGATTACTCCTACGCTGCTCTTTGTGAGTGCTTGCGACGAGTTTTCATCTATCGTCAGCCGACTCCTCTGGCCACAGTTCTCTACAACAGGAAGGAAGGAAGACAAGTAGGACAGGTTGCTAAGCAGCTAGTAGCAACCCTGGAAGCCAATGATCCTATCTTAGGCTTTCAAGCTACAAATGAGAGATTATTTGTTCTCACAACAAAAACCTTGTTTTTAATAAAGGTGAACTCTGGAAATTAATTATTCAATGTGCTCTGCTGTAGTTTTTGTTAACAATTTGTTATAGAACTGGATAGGTGGGTGATCTGACAAGTTTGCTGAAATTCAAAAAGGGGATGTTTTACAGGGGAATCAAATTTTTTTCTTTAGAATTTGTCTATAAGATAGCAAGGAAGTTTTTTCAAATCTGCTGCCATTGAAATAAGCTTTTCAGAACTATGGGAAAATGTCTTCTGCACCAACAGCTTTGTCAAAGCAATTGTCAGAGGCTGCTACTGCATAGGTGAATAGGTTTATGCATTGTTTGTTCCAAATGACTGTTTGCTGTACTTCTGAGTTTTGAGAAGTCACTTCTGTATTTAAATGCCACTGTTTACCTATGAAAACAGTAATCAGATGAAGAGATAGAAGCATATGATGTGCAAAGTAAAATGTATCCATAAAAAAAAAATCCTCGATTCAAATACTGTTGACCAAAAAACTGTTTTGATATTTTGACATTCAGTAGTATTGAGTGAAATGTGAATGAAATGAATGGAGTATTATGTTTCCTATACAGGTAATCAAATGGAGCAATTTTATTCTATATACACATTTTAAATTATTGGTTTGTGACTTACTTATACTTGCAGTGGAATCTGTTCACATTTTAAGAGACCAGAATACCTTTTAGTAGCTTTTTCCAGAAATAAATTAAAGGTCAATATATAGCTGGCAAATACACATCGAATGCTATTAGTTGAGGTCTGGTTATACTCTCAATTGTACCATTTTCACTTGACTTTGTACTTCATCTCAAGTGAGTAATTTACAATGAGAAAATGGCTGACAGAGAAAGGACCAGTATTGTAGCCTGAGATGGGAGTACTCAGGCCAGTGAGAATGCTTTGGTGTAACAATCTGCGCTGGTTAATTGAGTTGAGTAGTTGTATCTGAAGATTTTTCATTTTTATTTTAAACTGACATTGTCAATAGATTTAAACCAAAAGGTCAGTTGTGACAGCTCCAGCCTGGGTTGGGTTTTTTTTTCATAGTTGGCCTATGACTCCCTAGCAAAGAATGCCCAATATATTGTGTACTGGCAGGAAAGCTGCTGTCATCTGTTGTACCGAAGAACTGAGGGAGTCACAAATACAACAAGTGGCCTTTTAGTTTGCATCTCTCTTCCAATATGATTTCAGAACACTGTAATAGAAAAATAAGTGTTTCTTCAGTCGTGATTGTTTTTACTGTTCTGTAAATTCTCCAGACTGGAAACAGTGAACTGATTAAATAATAAGTAAGAATTTAAGAGGGACGCAAGCAATTGTGGCTTGTGGAAACCCTTCAAATGCAGAAGATTTCCAAGGAGTCTGATTCTTCTTTTCCTTATAGCAGGATTATATTGCATATCCAGGATTGAACAGTGTTTCTGTATTCTTACCTGGGTATGTTAAAAGAGAGTTGATTTGCAAACCTTCTCTTCTCATTTTGTTCTTTTAAAACTGTCTTGAAAATGCTTTTTGAAAAGGCTCAGTGAATGTATTACTGTTTCATGACTGTTTTGTGTCTAAATTTTAATTGCTGCTCAGTAACGTCCAACAAGGTGGTAGAATTTCTGCAAAGGTCCCGTAAGAAAAGGTTTTATGTAGCTTATTACTTTGCAGCATAAATTAAGTGCTTTTAGAGGTATATGAATATTACTTAACCTGAGACTTAATCATTGGGAACACATAGTTAAGAACATGTGATATTTGGAAAATGGAGGAGTGAGGGATTCATGGGCAATATGATTTGTCACCTTGGGTCTGTTGCAGGAAGCTTCATTGTAGATGAGAATTTCAGCTTTCTTTGTCAAATTCTTCTTGCAATGAGGTAGATATCTGGAAACGTGCTGTGCTGTCTCCTGCAACAGTGGAAGCAAAGTCAAGTAAAAGGGTTACCTCTTCAGTGGCTGTATTACAATATGTAATGACTAAAACTCACATTCTGGCTAAGTGTGTGTCTGTTTCAAGGGAGTTCTTGTTTGCTTCAAGGAAAAGGTTCATCCCTTTTTTCATGTTACTCATCTGTTTCCAATCATGGTGTTCTCAGAAATAATGTGTCAAATAGTCTCCCTCTTATTTTGCTTTCTATGAGAGTTGAAGATATTTTATTATTTAAAAGATTTGTTACCTTGAGGAACCTGGTCTTGCAGGGCAATACCAAGCACAAAAGCAGACTGGGCAGGGAATGGATCGAGAGGAGCCCTGAGAGAAGGACTTGGGGGTGCTGGTGGATGAGAAGCTGGACATGAGCTGGCAATGTGTGCTTGCAGCCCATAAAACCAAACATATCCTGGGCTGCATCATATGAAGTGTGACCAGCATGTCAAGGGAGGTGATTCTGCCCCTCTGCTCTGATGAAACTCCACCTGGAATTCTGTGTCCAGCTCTGGGAACCTTAGCGTAAGAAATACATGGACCTGTTGGAGCAAGTCCAGAGGAGGGACACAAAGATGAGAGAGCTGGAGCACCTCTCCTATGGAGTCAGACTGGGAGAGTTGGAGTTACCCTGGAGAAGAGAAGGCCCCAGGGAGACCTTTATAGTACCTAAACGGGGCCTGCAAGAGAGTTGGAGAGGGTATTTGGACAAGGGCATGTAGTGTCAGAACAGAGGGGAATAGCTTCAAACTGAGAGTGTAGGTTTAGATTAGATATTAGGAAGAAGAGCTTTACTGTGAGGGTTGTGAGGCACTGGAACCAGTTGTCCAGAGCAGTTGTGGCTGCCCCATCCCTTGAAGTGTTAAGGCCAGTTGGATGAGGCTTTGAGCAACCTGGTCTAGTGGAAGGTGTCCCTACCCATGGCAGAAACTAAATGATCCTTAATGTCCCTTCCAACCCAAACCATTCAATGACTCTTTGATATGGCTAAAAGCCACTCGGGCACACTCCCTATCAGCATTTCCATTTCTGTGTTCACTTACTTCTAAGACTCATTTGTTCAGCATATCATAAGTAGGCTTATACAAAGTATAGAATGGGAAAATCTAGAAGAGATGGTTTTTCTGAGAACTATACTTCAATTTTTCTAAGATTTTGTTTCTTGAAATCTTACATTTTAAGGGACAGTTCTTCCTGAGAGGTTCCAATTTTTGAGAAAAATAGTTGGCTGTTACAGACTTGCACTGTTTGATTTTAGTATTCTTTTTCAGTGCTTCCCTTGGCTGCATGTTTGGAATGCATCATGTGTTCTTCTACAAGTTTAAATAAATGGAAAAAAATGTTAAATTTATTAATAAAGGGTTTAAAATTATTTTAAAGTACTTATGTTACTTTTGAATGTGTATCCTTCCTATGCTACTGAAATAGAAAAATAGAACTAAGAAATTCCTTAAAACAAGGCTTATGTTAAGAAGCTTTCTGTTAGGGCAAATTTCTGATGGCTATCTTCACTGCAAGACCGTGGCTGTGGCCAAGATGTGCACTATTGCATTCCTTGTTTATCTCTGGGAAATCCCCTGTACAGTCTTGTTAATGTTCCATTTCTGCCAGCATACAAATCCACAGAGGTAATTACTGAAGGGGGTTGATAAGTATTGAAGTGTGTTCTTGTGTTCAAGTGCACATTGCACTTCTTACCTGGTGTCTTTTTTTTTTTTTTTTTGATATAAAAGACCCAAATGATCTGGACAAATCCTTCTAGATGGAAGAGAGAGATCTGCCCTTCCTTCCTCTTCCCTATCTCAACAGAGGGTTGTGTTTTGCAGGAAAGTGAAGAAGATGAAGGATTTGTTCTGTAGGTATGTCCTGTGTCTAAAAGTGGCTCCTCATTAATGAAACAGCAGACTCTGTGAGAGTAACAAATAAGGTTGAAGCTTTTATTTGGTTTCAGTTTTTTGTGCTTGATATCAGTAATGGACTACTAGAACATTTTAATTTTCTTGCCTTGTGTCAATTTCTGTTTTCTTAGTATGCATATTAGATGAACTTGCAGCTTGCAGTCAATCACTCATTAGCATGCAATAACAATTTTGGTTTAAAATTTTCTGCTGCCAATCATATGTGCCATTTGTAACATGTCTCTTGAAATCTGGTGGGATTTGTTTCCCCTCCTCCCCATTTTCATTTGTGCTATGGATAAAGATCAGCAAGGTCAAAAGATAACTTGACGGAAGTCCTTGAGGTAGAAGAGCCAAGCGTCAGCCAAGCCTTTTGGTCAAGGCTGTTACAATTATTTAAAACTCAAGGTTTAGTCCCTTTTTCTTGGAGAAATGCTTGCTGGTGTAATATTTTTTGCTGTATAAAAGGTAAAAACTACTCCTGAAAAAAATTGCTTTCTTTTCAGAAAGGTATTTAGCATGAAGTGGTAGCTGGGTATCAATTAAAATATGATGATTAATATAATTAACAATTTCAGAAGCAGACCTAGAAAATACTTGTGATAGTCTTTACTAATCGAATGCTCCAGGCAAAATACCCTTTATACACCATTTCAGTATGATTTGGCAATCTAATCTGCAGTTGCAAGGAAGTGTCAAGAACAACAAAGGAAAGTAAATCTAAAAAAATTAATAGTTTTAGGCTGTCACATAAGTCACCATTATACTATGATGAATATATCATATCTACTAGGGTATTCCACTAATCAATTTCTTAATGTATTGATTACATTCTGAATGTGCCAGAGTTGTGTGTGTATGTGCATTTGTATTGTCATCTACATCTATATACATACAAGTACTTGTATGTATACTTGTATATATATATATACAAGTATATATATATATATACTTGTGTGTATTCATACTGCCTTAAAGTATTGGGAAGGGTGGATGGCTTTCAGAGAGGAGAATCTTAACACTACTGACAGCAAAGCACAGATTATTAACCTGTTCATGACTCAGTTGTGAAGCTTTAGTATAAATACTTTGCTGTATGATAAAACATGCATTTACACTCAGGAGTCAGTTCTTGAATGTGAATAAATGCTGATTATTAGTTCAAGGGCCCTTGGAATTTGCATTGCAATGGTTTTGGTTAATCTTTTTTACTGTTTACATTTTCTTATGTGTGTTGCCCCACATCGCAATGCAAACACCTGTAAGTCTGACATAAATGTGTTGTAACGTCATGGTAACTGCTTTATGTGAAAGCATCAATCATGAATCCTGTGGCATTTTTCCTTTGCTGAGGATTAAATACGATATATCTCAATATTTCATTATGCCCAAACTTAAACAGCTCAGAGGCCAAATATTGAGTAGATGCATCAAATTGGCAGAAATTATGCAGGAGTAATAAGCATTTATTTTAATCAAAACAAGTGAGGTTCAGTGTGAAAAGAAATAAGATCCACTGAATACTAATTCAGTCACTTCAGGCACTGAAATTGCAGCTGATTGGCCTTTAATGTTTTTTCTGTCTGAAGCTATTCATTCTCCCTGTTCCATGTATCCCCTCTAATAAATATAGAGTATCTTATGGTATTTTTAGTTTGAACAATTTATGGGAATTTTCTGAATAAATGAATTAGACCTGCATATGGGATATCTAACATGTGGGCATGAGGTACAAGATGGATACATCTAGTCAAAAAGAGACCAGGAAGTCAGGCTCTTAATTTGATCAAGGGCTGTCGACCAACTAAACTGAAATAAGAACTGATGCTTTGAAGACAATTTTGTGAGTTGCAATGTCATATTCTAAAAAGAGTAAAAATGTGGGAATCAGTGCATCACAGAATGGTTTGCGTTAGAAAGGACCTTAAGAATCATCTAGTTACAATGCTCCTGCTGTGCACAGGGCCACCTTTCACTGGCTCAGGTTGCTCAAAGCCCCATCCAGCCTGGCACTGAGTATTTCCAGGAATGGAACATCCACAACTTCTCTGGGTAACTTGTTCAAGTGCCTCACTACCCTCACAGTAAAGACTTTCTTTTTATTATCTAATATAAATCTACTCTCAGTTTAAAGCTGTTACCCTTTGTCCTATCAGTACATGCCCTTACAAAAGTCCCTCTCCAGCTGTCTTACAGGCCCTCTTTAGGTACTGGAAGGTGCTATAAGGTATCCCTGGAGCTGTCTCTTCTCCAGGGTGAACAACCCCAATGTTCTCTGTCAGTCCTCAGAGAAGAAGAAGCTTGCTTAGGCAAGATTAAATATAAACAAGCTCCTTTTTAAAATCTACTAGGGGTCTATGCAAAACGCCATTAAAAGCAGTTGGATCAATCAGAAAGAGAACATTTGTGATCAAGACTTCCTCTGTTCCCATTTTATATGCATTTGGCAAGGCTAAGTCATCAGCAAACTTGCCTGGATTCTGGTGTGATTGGAGTCACTCCTTTTGTGCTGTTTTTTGCCTGATGTAGCTCTTGGTGGTTGCTGCTGTTTGAAAAAAAATCACAAGGATAGTAGTTAACAAAATATTGAAGTAAAAATATTTGCTACTGTTAGTAGCACATTTCTGAACTTCTTTGAATCCAATGTGAGGTCTGATAAAATCTGCCTTTTCACATAAAACAAATGAACAAAAAAACTCCAAAACAAGGAAACAAACAAATAACCCAAGCAAAAATCCCACACCTAAAACTCAGGCTGCTTTATTGTTGTGTCACTGTCTTTTCTTCTGGGAAGTACACCAACACCTTTTCCTTTCTCTTCTTAGAAATCCTTGTCCTGTGCAATGAAAGAGATGCAGTATCCTCAAAGCTTGAACCTGGTGTGTCTTAATGCCATGGGGACAGCAGTATACCTGTCACTGACTCAGTTGTGTTTCAGAGAAAAATTAGTGTGCAAGTTGCTTAAACTGTTCTCAGTTCCAATGGGAAGTGAGGGGAAAGTGGAGTCAGCTAATTTCTAATAGGTTCACTGTGTCTGCATGGCTGCACTCTCTGAGGTCCATCTGATTCAACACACTGGCAGGTCTGAGATGCCCAAACAGGGAGCTGGGTTTTTTGTTGGTTCCTTGGTGGGGTTTGTTTACCTTGGTTTGCTTTGGTTTTAGTTTTGGGTTTGTGGGTTTTTAATCTTTTTTTTTTTTTTTTTTTTTTTTTTTGGGAG
>VXBX01006539.1:168579-217691 GCA_013400415.1 Scytalopus superciliaris
TTTTTTTTTTTTTTTTTTTTTAACCATTCCAGCTGTTCAGAAGCATGGTGGGCTGAGTTCCTAGTCAGGCTGAGTGTCACAGTATGGGTCTATACAGACTTTTGAATTTCACTGTAATCAAGAGAGAAGAATGTGTCTGGCTTCACCCAAAGGGCAGCCACTTCTTGGCAATCATCAAACAGGGACTGCAATAAGTCAAGGGAAAAAACACAATTGAGATGTGATGCCCTCAAAATTCAAGGGGCTTTGGTGAGTTAATAAAAAATTTAAATGGACATAGGGATGCTGAAATAGGTTCTTTGTTGCTGCAACTTTAGTTTTTCTACCTGTGACACTACTAGACAGATTAAGTTTTTGAACTGCTTTGTTGACACTGAAGCCCAGGAACTCAATAACCCAGTGATCTCCTCAACAAACTGCAAAGACTCAAAATTCACTAGAAATCTTCAGGTTAACAGGGTGAAAACAGGTCAAAACCCAAATGGATAGAAAGCTGTTTCTGGTAAGGATATGACAGAAATAATCAACTACTTGGTTCAATTAATATTCTCCATATGGATGTCACTTCGTTTTGCTGCTAGGGCTTTTGTCTGGTTTTCACTTGCATCTAGAAAGTAAATATTGGCAAGTTCAGGCCTTCTCATAATCAGCTTTTTGGGATCTATGTATTTGTAAGGTACTCTGTACACTCAGCTGTGTATACAAACAGAAACGTCTTAGCTACCACTTATTGAGGATTAATACGTTGGATGAATTACAGCTTCACACTGTTTTCCAGTTGACAGTTTAAATTAGAGGATTTAGTGATTCATATTTATGCAGATGTGTTTATTTATTGTGCCTGATGATAAATATGAAATTGGTGTCTAACTTGGCAGAGCTTGTTCTTCTCTTCTCTTCCCCTTTTAGGCTTAAAACATGTGTGTGAAACCATGGCAGATTTTCTATGGTGGCAGTGGTGACACCAGTTTTATTAGGAGGCACCTGTTTGTTCATAGCTCTCATGCTAAATTGTATTGGGCTGGATTTTCCCTTGGGCTCAAATTTTATTAATGCAGGATTAAAAAAGGATCCCATGTGGAAATACTAAAGCTTGCTTTTTTCAGTCTGCTCTGGTGTTGACTGAGATGAGCAATGCGTAGGTTCTTGTGAGTCAGATGGAGAAAAGGAGGCATGGGTTGCCTTTTGCCTGGCATATGCTAGCTCAGACACACCTAACACAGGGTGTCATGCCAGATTATGGCACTTGGCAGCTGCTAGGATTTCTCCTTCATGAAAAGGATCCAAACTTACTCATTTATAGTCAGACAGTCTTTCTAGGATGAGGCCAAAGGAGAACTAGGGAACTGGATGTAGGTCAGGCTCATTAACAACTGAGTTCTAGAGTTCATCACTGCAGCCACATATGAAAGAAAGAGGAAGGGCTGTTTGAAAAATGCTATGACAAATACGTTAGGGGTCTGCTTTCTCAATAAATTACATTTTAAAAGGTATTTCACTTACAATATTAAACATTTTTTAATGAAGCAGTTGTCATTCTGGTGATTACACAGCTCCACCATAACTGAAGATGTGCCAAAATTTATGTCATGAATGGAGGCTGGAGATCCTTCATTCCACCAGGTTCTCTTTTTGGGTTTAGGTGTTTCTTTAGGTTCCTCAATTAAGTAGCTGAAAAGAGATGGTTGTGTGACTCATTCCTGCTGTCATTTGCTGTAGACTCAGGGAAGTTCCTCCTGGCTCTGTCCTGCCCTCTGAGACCCTTGCACAGAGACCATCAGGTGTGATTCATTCCAAGGGGTAATTCTCTGTTAGGAGAGAATTTTCCCTTTCTGCTGCCAAAGCAGAAAACAATATTGAAGACTCTCAAAACTGAAACATAATTATCTGTGTTTTTCATGTGCCTTTACTGGCAGCAAAAAAGCCCATGAGAGCTTGCTTTTTGTCTGTCTGAGGAGGCTGGCACCTGCAGTGGGCTACTAGAAAGGCTGGAGGGGAGAAAGGGACAAAGATCAATCCAAACCTGAGAATGTGCACAAAAGAGAGGAGAGTTTTTTATGTCCTAGAAGTATAACCTCTGTAGGAATAAAACCTATGACCTTTCTTTCTGTGACTCTTGGAAAGACTCAAATTGACAGGAATTTTTTTTCTTTTGCTACATCAAAAAAGATGTATTCAGCAGCCTGGTTTATCTTCTCTCTTTTTGTTTTATTTGACCTTTTCATCCCCATCGTGTGTTTTCTGTGGTATGTTCAGTGAGAGAAAGACTACATCTAGTGTGTTGCACACAAGCCATTCATACTCTGTGAGAGAAATCTTTAATCCTTTGATATGTCATGGCTTTCAAGTGCCATTTACAAATGTTGCTCACTGAAATTTTGGCAGATACATATTTTTTTCCTCTTAGCTTAGTTATGGTCTCAACTAAATTGAAAGATATACATTCTAACTAAATGAAAAAATAGTTTATTTTTTGCCAGGTTTTCTGTGTTGGCTGATTTCTACCCAGTTCAACAGAGACATGAAGAACTCTGCAAAATAAGATTTGTATAACTTTTATTAAAATAAGCTGCTAGGAAGAGGAAATAAACCCTAGAAATGCCACAGCTGAGGCAAAAGCATCAGTCAGATCTACTTTTCTTTCACATCAGTATCAGGAAGTCCCTCGCAGAAATTTCTATGAAACAGGACTGATATCTCTGTGTGTGAAACTTTGGGTTGGCTCTCTGCCAACAGCCAAACCTCACAAGAAAGATTCCCCCCCTCCCTCTCCCGAAACGGCAAAAAGCAGCAAGAGAAAATTGAAGANGAGGAAGGCCTACAAGAAACAACCCATCATACTGTGGAACCATTTGTTCCCGAGAGTGTGCATCTCATTAACTAAATACTTAAAAACAAATAGGCACAGTCTGTGTCCAGTCTGAAGCCTGACTGAATTACAGAGATGGCATGAAAGATCATGAGGATGGAAAGGATTCTGGGCTGCTGGACAGTATGGACCTATACTGGAGGAGAGTTTTAAACAGGATGATGGTGCAGATTAGTTATAAATGGTCTTGAATATCAGCCTGTATGTGGAAATCTTAGAAACTCAAGCTTGGATAGGATACCCTGAGGCCCAGTCTAGCCTGGCAGGTGGACTGCCCTGCATGAAAGTATCATTTGTGCCTGTATGTTGGCACAGGTATAGGAACGAATGGGGCCAGACAGGGATGTACATGTGCTCTGTAACACCCTGTCTGTAGAGACAGGGGAATAACTTACATGGGCAGAAACACCATCATACAGATGCAACTCCATCCCCTCTGTATGTGCTGGCACATCTGAAATGAAAAAGGATTTTCAGATGAGATAAGGACTAGGAAACAAGAGTACTTTGGCTTTGATCAGCGCTTGGCTTACCGTAATGAAGAGGAAATGCACGCTGCAGCGCCTGAGCACTCTTTGTTCATTTAGGTAGCTTGCGTTTATTTTCTGAGAGAGAGTGGGTTTGTTCAGGCTCACTTTCAGCAGTGATGACAGGAAGACATCGCAAATTACACTCCAAATTATTATGGCTAAAAATCTGGATAATTATCCAGGTCTGAAATTAATTAAATTTCTGCCTTTTCAGGTCCTAACCCAGATGCTTGCTGATGGTTTGTTTTGGTTTTTTTCCTTCCTTCTGCTCATATCTGTTTTCTGTCAGTTCAGTTCTGGATGTTGTCTGCTTTCTCCTGCAGGACTTGGATGATGCATTGAACTGCTTTAAAGGTCTCCTTCCCCACACACATCCACCCTGTCTGGTGACCCTGTTTTGTGTCTGAAGCGGCTCTGAGTCACTGGCCAATTGCAAGTCACAGGGCTGCCTTGACACATCCAGTGGTGACAGGAAATTTTTCAGGACTATATTCCGGTGCCCAGTACAAGGTTGGTCACCACAACAGACAAAACTTGCCCTCTGGCTTGAAATGCTGACCTCCTGTTATTCCTGTGCATTTATTCTGACCTGTGAAGGAATGCAGTCATGAAATTAGCCCAGACATGGTGGTGGTGTCTGTCAGCCTGCTCCCAGGGGCAGGTCTCACCCTGCAGGAACAATGGGGGGAGCTCAGGCTGGCCACCGCAGTCCTCTGCCTCCTGAGCCAGTGGACACCAGAAGCTGGTGTTCAGCTCCAGCCTAGGAATGAACACCAGAGCTGCAGCTCCTGAGGGCAACCCAAATCCTAAGGGCCTGTCAATATGGGACACTTGTGAGCATCAGTTTCATACTGAAGCAGCACTGTTGCAAATTGTGGGATCAGGCTCCACTGATGGAACTTTCTACTGGCAGAGAGTGAAGATACATAATCCAAACTCCTGCCATAGCCATCACCAAGGGACCTACACTTCCACGGTGGGTGATGTGCATTGAACAAATGTATAGTGTCCACAGGGTACTTGAGAGGCCCTGTAGCTGAAGGGATTTAAGGTTGAAGGGATCTAAAGCTGAGGTTCTCATTTCCAATAGATATTCCTATTCTTATTGTAAAGAGAAGAAAAATAGTTCTTAATTCTTTCTGTTTTCCAGCTGTTGTTTTTGCTTTCCTTGCACAGTATAAAGGAAAGGATGAGAAATTCACACAGCTATTGAACACTTCCAAGGATGATGATTCCGCCATTTTCCTGGGCAGTCTATTCCAATGCCTGACCACCCTTTCAGTGAAGAATTTTTTCCTAATATTCAATCTAAGCCTCCCCAGGTGAAACTTGAGGACATTTCCTCTTGTCCAGCCTGTCACTTGTTACTTTGGAGAAGAGACCAACCTCCCCCTGTCTACAACCTCCTTTCACACAGTTGTAAAGAGCAATAAGGTCTTTCCTGAGCCTCCTTTTCTCCTGGAAGGGAAAATGTCAGGGATAGCACAGGACTTTCCTTACAGGACACTGTAATTTTATTGAAGACTGTGTGCAACTACTGAAGGAATTGTTGCATGGTTTTGGTATGCCTCCAGAATTCTCTGTATTTGTAAAACATGTGCCAGAGAATTTGTCTGTAGGTCAGAGGAAGACAAAAGCTTCATTACATAATGTGGTGTTTGAGACAATCTAAAAAAAATGCAGACAATTTCCCTGAATATTTATACATAAGTGAAAACATAAAAGGTGTATTTAAGAAATACTTACATACAAAAGAAAAAGGCAACAACAAACTTCAATTTATATATAGTGAAAATATTTTGGTACACTCAGAGTTTTTGGCTTATCACAAAACAACTGTGACCTGTTCTTCCTCTCGAGAGCCTTGAGGAAAAAAACCTACGTTATTGCTTGAATGGCAGGAAGACCAGAGGTGACAATTCCTGCATCCACAAGGAAAGATTTGTTTTCAGCACTGGAAACTCCTTGCAACAGTCCAGTATTTTCACAGTTATAATCTGTGGAATGTTTAAATAGAGGGAAGGGAAGAAAGAAGAATTGAGTAGGAGGGTGTGGTAGAAGGAATGAAATAAAATAACAGATGGAGGATGTTCTTCATCACTACCCATCTTTACCCTATTCTGGAATAAGTTTCTAATTTCAACACAGATTTCTTCTACCACACATGTTTCCAAGTTATGGATCTCCTTGCAATCTTTTCACCAGCCCAGCTTCCAAGCCTGCCTCTACTTTTGACTTTTGGATAAATTACCTCAATTTCTGATCGGAGCCTTCCATGATTTTACCAAGTATTTTCTTACTTTTCCTTTTTTCTCCCACTTACTCTCCAGCTCATCATATTTGAAGCATGTGGCACTGGTTGTTACTTCAGGTAACAGACTTGAAGGAAAAGATTGCAAGCATCTTTGGTTTATTGTTCAGTTAACAGGCAAATAGGCAGAGAAGTACCAGGAGCTAATATAACTTAATTTACTGTTTTGCCTGACTGCTGAGGGTAAGAAAAATATGGTTTTCAATAAGGATACTGTTATAAACTACATTACAAGGTCATAGTACATTTGCAATAATTGATTTTATGTCAATGCTATATTACACTAGATTTTGGCTGATACATCAGCAGCCATCCAGCATCATCCAAACATTTTGCTTATGCATGGTGGTAAGATTTGAGCCCCAAAGTTCCTGTGTGCCAAATAAACTTGACACCATCTGTTTCAGAGGTTTCTGTTGTGCTGTACTTCGAAGATGCTCTGGTCTAGATGCAGCTGCCCGGTTAATAGGACACCAGCTCTGTTTCTCTCCTGCATCTTCTCTCAGCAGTACATTTCAATGAGCACCCCTGCATGCAGAATGCATGGATGTTATGAATCAAGCAGATGAATGTGACTCAGGTAACAAAGGACTTTTCAGAGTACACTTCCTGTTAAGATACCAACTGTAATGGTAAAACTCCATGCAGATTAGAGAGATCTAAATTATTTTAGGATTATTTCTGCTAATGTGAAGTTCTTTTAGTATTGAAAGAATAAAGGCCCATTTGGACATTAATGAAAAAAACAAACAGATGAAAACATATATATTTATTTATTATTTTATTTTGGACTACCATTCTTGGTGGCCATGGATGAGCCCAGTAGTGGTTACACCTATTAGGACTGCTACTGGAGCACAGTTCCCAGGTTAGTTTTTCTCTAAAAGTTTTCTAGATTGCATGGTCCAAAACTTCCAGGCTTCAAACCATTGTGAAGGCAGTTGGGAGATTTACCTCTAAGAGAACATCTGATCCAAATTAAATCTCTTGTATTGACTCCTTTTGGTTTTTGAAGTGCCCAAGTTAACATCTATATTTGATTTAAGTGTAGTGTAACTAAAATTCATTTATATTCACTTTCATTTATGATTACTTATCTGAAGAGATCAAATACTCATTCATCAATGGCATTTTGCACCCAGAGAAATAAGTCTGATCTTCCCAGATTAATTAGCATTTTAATTTTTTTTTCTGTCTTTATGATGCTTTGTCTTTTTTGAAGACAATGTTATCAACTGAGGAGAGATACAAGATCTCTCCTCCATGGTTATAACTGATAAATTTTGGAGTCCAGCAAAGTAAGAATTACTTCTGCTTTTAGCTAAGCCATTGGGATCATGTGGTATTTATGACAGTGACCTGGGGAATAATCCTAACATCAAATTTGTCAAATATGTGCATCAATCCAACATGGAGTTTCAAAGCTTGCAGATCTCGTGAGTCTTTACAGGTCTGTATAGTATAGAGATTTACAGAATACAGCCAGCTGGAATTAACAAGTGTTCAACTACATTCATGTTTTGGGTCTGCTGAAGTGAATGTCTTGGTTAGCTCCATTTACTGTGGTCTGGTTCGCACCATGGAGTGATCTTGGAATGGGAAAAATTGGCTTCCTTTGAATCTGTAGCACATCTGTGCTACAGAAGCTCATGCAATGTGCTTGAACTGCTCAATAAGCAGCCGGTCCATGGGATCAGATTAGAGCTGGTATAAAGGAAACTCTCATGCAATATAAACATCAGGTCCTCAGGAGCAACTCTTGCATCATAGCACTTAATAATGCCAACACAAAGTCAGCTCAGCGTGTTGTAGCCAGACTGACTCCCAAGCCAAATAAGGCAGCTTGGTGCCATATGTGAAAGAACAAAAATATCTGGGGAAAAAAAAAAAGGCAAATGGAAACAGCCTCCTCTGAGAATAACTTGGTCTACTTTAATAAATTCTCAAGAGCTCATGCCACAGGATATCAGATCAATTCCACGACTGAAAATCCCAATAATACAAGACCGAGCATAGGTACTTCCAAGTACATGTACTGTCTCCTGCAAACACACATTTAATCTCCTGTGCAGATTTAAAATTCTCCTTGCTGATCTGTGTCAGTGTTTTGAAACCTTAAAAATTATGCCCTAAAAGAGCTCACTTAGAGAGTCTCTGATGCAAATGAAGGTAATTTTTGTAAGGTTTAGCACATTTACTGAGATCAGATCCCTAAAGATAAGAAGATAGGGGGTTTTTGTTGTCTTTCAATCTAACTTTTTCTACATCAAATCTCAGATCCTTCAACCTCTCCTTATTAGTCACTAGTTTTAAGCTCTTGTAATTTCTAACAATTTGCTGCAGGTTCTTAGTTTGGCTATATCTTTTTTAGAGTTTGTAATCCAGAAGCTGACACAGTGTTTTGGCTGAGTCATTTTCCTAATGTTACTGAGACACAGAAGGTTACTCACGAGAGACGGTGTTTTTCATTTAATTTTGTATTATATATTGTTTCTTCTAGAGTTTAATTCCTTAACTGGCTGATAAGGGCATAATTTCAGTGTCAAAAACCCTTATGAATTTTGGATATAAATGTAGGTCTTTTTGTTTGTCAATATTGAATTTTAACAAAAATATTTTGGCTCCTCTTTTGTCACCTGGCTAGATCTATAATTACAAATGCCTCCTTCTTCTCTTCTAGTAAAAGACAGGCATTTTATTTAGTTTTCCCTGTTCCTCCTGGACCTTGGTCTCATAGAAAGTCAAAACAGAGAGGAAGCAGTAAAAAGGATGTCTTTTGAAAGTGCTGAACTGTTGCAAAGTAACCAACCCGAGCTCTCCATAGAGGAATATTTATACATGCATTTGATGAAAATATTCATCCATAGTTGTAAACTCTGCTATCTGATGTTCATTCTTAAACCTGTAAAGCCTGTCACTCTCCCTCCAGTAAAAGTAAAATGACACTGACATGAGAAAAATCCTTGTCCCATCAACATCTGTGGGGATTCTGCCACATATGTAAGTGCTTTACTGCCTCTGCTTGTGTCTCAAGCTCCATATATTTGGCTGTGACACTGCATAGTTAGTCTACATACAATTCTGCCAAAAGAACTTACCTGAAACTACTGTGTCTGAATAGCAATTGCCACCAGTTTGGATATTTTAGCACTGTACCCCAGTACAATTTGCCTCCTTGCAACCTATGAGGTTGTCTAGATGATATGAAAGTGTTAAAGTGTAGATGTATAAAATTCTGTATGTAGACTTGCAATTCAGACATTTGGGGTACCTACTTCTGCCTTTAAATCTCACTAGATTTTTGGATCTCAACATGTCAATCAAAATTCTTGTACTTAAGAGATGGGGAATTAGAGGGAAGACACCCTGGAGTCATGTATTCTCAGATTCTAAGAGGAAGTCACTTTTAGGGCCCAGTCTATAGTATAACCTCAATTCTTGTCTACCAGTGATGATAAATGAGTCTTCCAAAGGACTCAGAACTGAAAAGCATGCCAACAAGAACCTGGCTTTGGTGACAAAAATTACCAAGTCCTCCATTACTCTGATATTTACTGTGACTAGAAGAAGTGTGCGTGATTGTGTGGATTTATTTTTAATCTTTCCTAGCTGAAACAGATGGAATTTCTGAGACACACAGCCACTGTTTAAGAGACATCTTCCCCCAACTTTAATTACTTTGAAAAGCTAAACTTTCACTGGCAGAAAACAAATCCTAATTCAAAGCCTAGATACTTACAGGGCTCTTTAGTTCTTCCTCTCTAGCTTGTCAGAGGACTCAAGCTGCTAATACTTAAATATTTTGCAAATTAGGCCCTGAGTATCTCATTTTGCACAGAAAAACATTCCATTTTAATTATGTGGTTTAACATGAAAGTCTGTCTAGCTCTAAGCAACCAGGCAGTCTGCAGCTCTGATTAGCCACCCAAACATAAGCATTTTGCAGCTTTGATTACTCATACAGTTAGAAAGAGTTTCTAGTTCTAATACAGAAAGATTATATTTGTAGCAAACTTTAGGCAAATATTTCATTTGAAAACAACAGAAAAGAAGGCTTATTTCCTCTTCTCAAGAGACCTGACGTGCTCTGGCCCATGGAGTGCTACACCACGGAGATTCTAAAAAGTGTTACTTAAAGAAAGCAATGTCTGAATATACACATGTTTTTCTCAGAGTTCATCTGCTGTTCTTCTGCTGTGAAAGAGCCTGCAATAGAAACATTCTTGATTGTATAAACAAGAATGCTCCTTTACCAGTCCCCATGCTGAGCTGTTCAAGAAGCAGTGGCAGCTGAAGGGAGGGAAAAGGAGCTGGAAATGGTACACGTTGTGATGGACTCTGGTATCTTTCAGGCTTTGTGGAGTTAGGTCAGGAGACTTGTCTCCTCAGTTGGGAAGTTCTGAACCATGCTCTTAATATAAAATTCAGATTTAAAAATATTTCTTATCAAGCTTTATCTTCCAATTCCATGTGGCATTATTAAAAGAGATACAGTGCAGTGCAATCTTGTTGTTTCCCTTGCTCCAACACTTTGCGTTTCTGAAGCTACTCATCCTGAAAGGCAAAATCTGTGCTACAAAACCTTTTCACTGATTTCTTTCCTTTCTACTACCAGCTGGATCAACTGTAGGAATAATTGCTCTATGCATAAGTAATTAATACTGTCTCTTTCAAACAACTGCTGAAACTTAAAGAAATCTCAAACTGGTTTTTGACCTATTCCTGTTTATTGCTGGGATTCATGGTGACAGATGTAGAAGCAGAAGGTGGTTTTGCCTTGCTCTTCCATTCCTGATCAGTAAAATATTACTCTAATTTTCAATTAATTTTAATTAATTTTCAATTAATTTCCTCAAATGAGGGACTATGAAAACTGTCATTCTAAACATTGGAGCAATGATGGATTAGTTTGGTTCAGCTCCTACTCAGGCTGGCAAGGAATGATTCATGTGACATTCTCTCTTCATGTCACAAAAATTAGATTTCAAACCCCTTAGTCATTCTGCAAAAGATACCACAGTAACACATCACTTCAACCTTTACAATGGTTTATAATTTAATTAATGATAAAATTTCCCTGTTTCTCGCTCAGTGCTTGTTTCTCTTTTACAGACTTGTTACCTGTGGAAAATAAGCAGCAGGGTGGCTGTACTGATGATTCAGCACTTCTATTACTCCTTTCCCAAAGGAGCTTTGTGAACATTAAGTACGCAAACCTCATAAAGACAACAGTCTCTGTTAATGCAAAACATTTGTTATTTAGCCATAGACTTTGCAATTCATGTATTAGCGTGTTCCAGACACATTAATTGGTAAACAATAATTAAACAACTGAAGAAAATAAGTTAAATAGAATCCAGGTCATAAAGAAATGCTCTATGCAGTCTCTTTAAGTAGTGGAAGCTTTCCTGAAAATAAATGAACAAACTGGGAGAAATTTCTATTGGAAATAATCCAAAGGCACTGAGAAAATTGGAAATTTTAACTGCAAAATTAATTTGAGTTCAAATGCAACTGCCTCATCTGGTACCAGGAAAACTCTCCAAGAAGCTGATTTCCCCAGGATCTTTGCACAGACAGGGCTCTCCCTTTGCTTCCTCCATCATGGGGATCTGTGCTAATGCCCCAGCAGCAGACTCTGCATTGTGGCATGGGACTGAGGGACATGGGCAACCTGGCTGCTGCAGCCCTCCTTGTGCTGGCAGATCCAGTTTGGGGCTGAGGATGGATGCAGCAAGCTGCCTATGTGTCTGGTTATAAATGTGTTGTGCCTTCATCATGGGCACAGTCTCAGCCTCTCCCTGCCTGTGCTGTGGCAATAAGTGCAGCCAAGATCATGAGCTTCTCAGAGACTGCAATAACCACATTATAAAACATCACACCAGCACTCATGGAAATAAATGCTCAAAGACATTTTTGCATGGGCGTCCCCATAAAGACTCACTGATTCTTACAACCATAATGCTAAAGAACACAGATTGCAGGACAATGTCCCTGCAATGTCCTTACTCATGCCAATATCAAGAGGGTAGCATCATTCATGAAACTGAGGCATGTGATTTACCGGAGATATGTACCTGTCAAGTGTAAGCTTTGTACAAAGTCAGTCTCTTAAAAAAACAGCTTCACAAAGAGGATGTTCTGGAGAGCAGAAGGGTCACTTGGCTTGTGGCGACTTGTGCTTGTTTTTATGTGCCCCAGGAGTGTCACTATTTTTTGTTAGTGAACAAAGGAACCCAACAGAAGTCAGAAATCAAACTTCAACTCCCTTCCAGCCACAAACCATCAAATGGGATTTGCAACATGAACAGCACAGTGAGGAATAATAAATAGCCTAGAGGGAAAAAGGAAAGGATGCATGAGATAGCTTCCTTTGGGGGAAAAAAATAGATCCTTCTGAACAGACTAGAGAGAAAAACATCTTCACTGAAAAGTCTGGAGATTGAATCCCTGCTGCAGAGCTCAGAGATTACCTATTGCTCATTTCTTTTACTGATGTCAATGTATGTGGATTACACCTACAGTTAATAAACACAGGTTTTAGTCATCAGCCTTACAAGATACACATTATAAATTTAGTTTTAGCTACTTCGTTGATAGCAGCTGTCCTACATACCCAGTGTGTTCATTTGGGGTTACTGAGGGATATCTCTTCAAAAAGTGTCTTTTGAGTATCAAAATAGAAGGAATTAAAAGAATTTATTTCCCATTTGAGATATTTTTCAATGTAGTCTTTTATTCCCCACTGTGCCTCTCATACATTCATGTAGATTTGCTGCTTCTGGCACAGGCTTAGAGATTAGATTTTTTAAATACTGACAGAAGTCCAGCTATTTTGCTGAAACCATAATCAGAAAAATCTGACTTCGAACATCTGTCATTAAGTGGGAAGAGAAAATTCATTCCAGTCTTCTCTTACTGTGACAGTTGTCCCCAGCTGTCTATGTGTGGGTGCTGGTGATGCTTCCCTGTGCAGTGAGGCATCTCAGGAAGCGGTCATGATCTCGAGAGCTGATGTGCATGATCAGAGTGGAGTTGTTCTGTGCTTTCCTTGGCAGAAAACACAGTGGTAGGCTTTTTGTGCCATAGGCAGCAACTGGAGGTGTGAGCTTGACCTGTGGTTTGGAAAGTGAAGGGGTTAATCACACTGAAATGAGATTTTAAAAATAAATTCATAATTAATTAGCCAATGCTGCTCTGCAAGGCTTTTAAGCATACAGAGGTCACTAAGCATATGCTTGTATTTGATGAATTTGATGGTAGAAAGAGTTTTAATAGCACTTCAGTGCAAACTTAGAACCTTTGAGGAAGGCACTTACAAAACTGTAATTATTTAGTGACAGAATTAGATGTCATTTACCCCTTCTGTAGTGCTTTTTAACCACCTCCAGTTGGTCTTCTCTCTTTACACTGTACTGCTCATTTCTCTTGTCCTTTTACTAGCTTTTGGTGAACAGCACGATCTGCAAGCAGTATAAAACGCTTATTTTGTGAAAAATGCAATTCCATATTATAATAAGGTTTATTTTCTTACTCTTATTTATAGTGTAAAGTAATATTTTTAGGCGGAAGTAGTATCTTTCCTTAGTCCATCTACTCTCATTCAAGAAAGGGGACAAATTTTCTAGAACGCAAGTCCAGTTTCAGATCTGGATATGAAGGGCAAAACTGCTGGCAGAGAACAAAGTGACTGCTTTAAGGTCATTATAGAGATTGGATAGAAGCCTTGGGAGACGAGGTATCATAAATAAAAGATAGTAAAGTCATTTAGTTTACGTGAGGGAGAGGGGCTGTGCTGATGCTAACACTCAAACTAGACCACCATCTGTTCACTAGCTTTGGACCCAGCAGACATCACATGGTCCATGTCTGTACTGTACACATTCCTTTACCCTCACCAGAAAGGTGGCAACACACAAAGTGCTTATTTGGAATATTGCCAGGCCAGGCTAACTCCCATGCTTTCCCTGTAAGAGTGTCACTTGCCAGGGGCTATATGTGTTCCATCAACTGTACAACAGCTTAACAGTGCCCGTGGCAGCAGAACAGTGTCCATCATGAGCTGCAGCTTATTTCACTACTATTCACTACATGCAATTATCAGTTGCAGAATAGTATTTCTTGGCACCAGAATATTTATTTCAAGAAGACAAAATAGAAGTAGCCTATTGAACTTCAGTCTGACACTCCAGAACATCATAGCACTGGGGAAAATAAACTAAAGTTTAGAATTTAGAAAACTGCAGTCTTGCTGTCTGAGCTCACTTCATAGTCTCTTATGTTTTCTAGTACATCAGACAAAGCAGTCTCTTTCAAGCATCTTGTTGCATGCTATTTTAGTGTAACAGCAACAGCTTTTGAAGTTTCTTTGATGTGCAACTTGTTACTAGACATGATCTCTAAAAAATTAAACTAACCTGTTCTTACTGTAGTAGAGACATGGCCATCTGCCACTCCCACACATCGACTGTATCCTCTCACAGTGTTGCTCACACTTTTAATTGTTATTCAGCATAAACAAGATAGGATCCAGTATTATATTTTAAAATTTCATGTTTACATTATAAAGAGTCAATTTTTGAAGAGGCTTCCTCCCATCAGAGCCATCTTTTCCCATTTAATTTTTAAATGTGTGTCCTATGCACTAAATAACTTATCAATCCTTTGTAATTTCTGCTAATTGTCCTCCTGAATGACAATGTCTGCCTGAATACAGCGTGGACTGCTTTTCAAGAGACCATAAATTTTTCCATAATTCCCTTCTAAATGTGCTTTGCTGTATGTCAGATAAAAATCAGTGGTATATGAGACAAATCTGTTACCCCAATTTGCTGACTGTAGTTTCCTCAGACACTGGGAGCTGCCTCATGTTATTGTTTTCTTTCACGTAGTTATTGTTCAGAACTTGGGAAAAAAATCAGTTTGTGACCAACAGGGATTTGTTTTATTGTTACAGGATCTCTTTCTCTTGTGGAGCTGTCAGCAGACTTGCATAATTACATTCTGAAATTGATATAAACACAAGGTATGCCCATGATAGACAGAGAGATCTCCTACCTCACAAATGGTCCTTGTTGGATGGGTGCTGCTTATTTTTAGACTCTGCTTGTTTTCTGTACTTTATTTTATTGGAAGCTATGAATTATGTGAAGCTTTTGGGTAAAAGTCTTTTATTATAATCTTATTTTCATTATTCCCTACTTACATATTTCCAAGCTATACGATACAAATGGTTGTTAACAACGAGAAGGAATATTCATCTACTATACACACAATAGAAGTTTATCATATGAAATTGTTATTATTTTCCATGGTTTGTGATATTCTGCCTGTTTGTCCCACACTTCAGCCTTGGTAGACCAAGAGCCTTCCTCTTCTGCGTGGTTGGATCCTAAATGTGTGCAGAGCAGAAATCCCTCACTGTCTGACAGAACACCACACACTCAGGGTACAGCTCTCTCAGCACAGCTGTGATTTTGCTTTCCCTTAACTTTTCACCACTGAAGTCAAGTGATGAGACTCCAAATGCCTGAGAAGGGGTGAGGAGTTCTGATGAAAGAGGAATGCTCCATCAGGCAGTTATAATCTGTGTAGGTCAGTGCTGCCCTAATGCATTTCTGTAGAGTGTTGGGTGTTGTATTATATCATGGTGTTGCTTTTGGAAACCACATTCAGTGGTGAGTGTAAGCTCATGTATTTCAGGAAGGAAATCCAGCAAGATGTAGGCTAAGTATTGTAGCTCCATGTGGCTGAAGGATGCCAAGGTCCTCAGAACCCCACCTGGGGCCAGTACCTTGCCAGACACTGGTGCCCTGCCCCATGCTGCTGGGTGTTTCCTTCCCACCATCAGCCCAGTGCCCTTGGCTGAGACCAGGACATGCCCACTGCAGTGCTCTGCTCAGCTCTTTACATCAAATCATCAGTAGAAGCTTGTGTATTATAAACTTTATAGAAAGTCTCAAAATAATTAGAAAAATCACCTCTGTCACTTGCAATAAAAGAGAGAAGTGCAATATACTGCAGAGGAATGGGGCAATTATACATCTTCACCAAACTAAGGCAGTTCATCTGAGTGGTAGTAAATAAGCCCTCAGTTGATACAGTCTAGAGCTGTTAGGGAAAGCTCAGTGAGGTTTGTACGGCAGAACTTAAGCTTGACTTAAAAACCTTTCTGGGACATCTGCTCCAGTGTTTTCCACACTCACAATGAACCAATAAACATTTTTTTCCTAATGTTTAAGTGGAATTTGCTGTATTTCAAGTTGTGCCCATTGCCTCTTGCCCCATGCCTGAGCACTGCTGAAAAGAGCCTTGGAGCTTCTCTCCATCAGGTATTTATACATGCTGATAAGATCCCCCTGAATCTGCTCCTGCCCAGGTTGAGCAGTCGTGGCTGTCTCAGCCTCTCCTCATATGTCAGATGCTCCAGTTCCTTCATCATCTCTGTGAAATGGACTCATCCCGGTATGTCCAGGTCTCTCATGTACTGAGAGGGGTGCAGCAGTCCCACAGTACCACAGATGTTTCCCACCAAGGCTGAGCAGAGGTGAAGGATCACCTTGACCTGCTGGCAATGCTCTGCCTAGTGCAGCCCAGGAGCTGCATGACTGCCTTTGCTGCAGGGGCTTTTTGCTGCCTCGTGGTCAATCTGTTCACCAGGATCCACAGTGCCTCATATGGGCAGAGCTGCTTTTCAGCTGGTCAGCTCCAGCCACGTACTAATGTGGGGGGTTATCCAGCCCCATGGAGACAACTTGAGTTGGGTAGAAATTAAAAGATTAAGAAACCTACTACCTGGGATTCACAAAAATCAGAAGATCTGACTGGAAATTGAGCCCTCTGGCCTTAATACTGGTGATAGAACATTTACCCAAAAAATGAGAGACAAGCATTTGGCTTTAGTCTGGCCTGTAGGGAATTTAGCCTTTGGGTATATCCCAATTCCCAGGAAACTGAGTTTCCTATGCACTGCCTTGAGGAAAATCAGAGCAGACCAAGTAATTCCACTCATCCTCTTGAGGCTGGGTCCAAGCACAAGTGGCTGACATCACCAGGAAAGCAAGAGTGTACCCGTCAGCTAGAGGAATCAACTACACTGATTGTGGTGAGCAAAGAACAGAATGGTTTCTGGTCTCTGTCCCTTCTCCCAAGATGTGGTTTGGTTTGGTTTGGTTTGGTTTGGTTTCCACCCCCCCTCCCCCCCCGTTTGTTTGTTTGTTTGTTTGTTTGTTTGTTTGTTTGTTTGTTGTTGTTTTGTTGTGGTTTTCTAAATGTTGTCCAATGCAAAATGCATAAATAATCCTTGTAGCAGAGGTAAGGATGCACATTAATCCCTTCCAATTTAAGCACTGTAACTACTGCTAGACTACTGGTCAGCTGCACTTCCTTCAGGAAACAAAGCTTACTTTCTTGGGGGATGCTTATTCTCCTACAGATGACAAAGGATGTTGTTACATTTTCCATCCATTGCCAAGAACAGCAAGACAAAAGGTATGTATTCAAGTGGTTGTTAGAAAAATTAAAATTGCATCATAATTGTCTTGCTCCATGTTTTATTAGAGTAGCAACAGAAATCCATCACAAATTAATCTTGACATCAAAGAATTAGAAAATGCTTCTTTTGAACAAAAATTGTTCTACATTTTTCAATAGTACATTTCTCCAAACAATTTCACAATCATCATAACAAACAAATGTATAAACCACATGCAGTGACAGAATGAAATCAGAATTAGTCTGTCTAGGTGAAAAAGAAATTCCTTCTAAACCAGTTGCTCTTACATGGTTTGTGGGAATTCACATTTCCAAGATTCAGGTCCCAAATTAAAGAATTCTAGAATCGAAATCACCTTCACTGGGCCCAATTCACTGGCATTTGTGGCATCACTGGATCTCAGTACTAATGAAAGAACTAGGAGAAAACTTTCACTTAGTGAAAACAACAAAACATCAAATAAGCAATTCTGTCTGAAGAAGCAGTAACAAAATACTGAGCGGTCATTTTCAAATTTCACTGCAGCTTGTAGCAAATGAAATCACTGTACACACATAGTGAAGAAACAAATGAGCACAACCAGCATTGCTGAAAGAACAATTTAGGTTTGCACATACTTGAAATGATGTATTTTTTTTTTTCCATGGTAGCAATGCTCAAATCTGGAGGGTTTTGGTAGGTTGTTTTGTTTGTTTGTTTGTTTTTAAATAGCTTTAAAAAAAACAACGAAGAAAAATTTGTCTACTTGCAATGGACAAGTAACTGATCTGAGCCTGTGTAGCTACAGAGTTATGGCAGCAGCTCCTGAAGTAAGATCAGTCCTTCAGTCTATTTTGTTGGATAATTGTTTTTGAAGGGATGCTAATGAGACCCATATAATTTGATTTGTGCCACTTACTTCCACAAGAGTGTCATAAACCCCTTCACAATACATTGGAGCTGCTTTGATGTATTTGATATATCCTTAGCTCTAACCTCAGAGAGCTCATGTGATAATTCAAACCAAAGTGTGTTTTAAATACACCTGACCTTTCTCATCTGGACAATTTACCGACACAGAAGCTTCTAAATCTCAGTATTTCACCAAGGAAGCAGTGTAGCTTCAGAAGCCAGATGTTACAGCAGCATCTCTTCTGTTACATTCTGGGTAATGTTCCAAATAAAAGTGCAGTAAGAATGCAATCTCTTACACCAAAGATGTGAAAAAAGGATATAGGCATGGGTTCAATATTGCTAATCAGACAATGTTTTCAAATTAAATGTTGCAAAGGAATTTACTATCCACAAAATAAGTACATAAAGATAAATAGTTATATTACTGCAGTCAGGAGTTGACATCCAGTCACTTTCACTGCTAACAAAAGAAATTTGATATAATTATCAATAAATTTAAAACCACAATTTTTTTTAAATAAACACATGCCCACGTATCTAATTTACAACATCTAGGTACAAGAAAAAAGGTTGATTGCTGTTACAAAAAGATGGGCAAACACAGAAATAGATCTAAAATCACATTAGCATGATACCTAACAAGTTTCATAGTGTTAGCTGTGAGAATCAGTACATAATTAACATGGATTTCATAATTAACATCTATAATGACATAGTCACATCACATTATAAGTTAAAATCACAGCTTAACTTAAATCTACAATTTTAAATATTACATTTTTGCACATATTTTTGCAAGCACAATTATTTCTGTTTGCACAAATAAATATCAGAATGAAATAATTCCATTTCATTTGTTATTCCAAGTGATGGTGCATACTACATATATTTTAGCCCTTGATGAATCTTCCCTAAGAATATGGACTTAAATACCTCACCTAAGCATCTGAAAAAAGATTAAAAATAAAAGAAAAAGGAACCATGGAACAGAGGCTGAGAAAGCAGAAAGTTACTTCTTGAGCAAAAAGCTAAATAAAGGAATTTTGATATTGTCAGTCTATAAAAGCTGTAGCTCAGTCAGTGCTCTGAAAAGTGTTGAGATAAAAGTGTAAGTTTATGTTGCTGTTATTATATGAATACTGAGCTCAGTTCTTATCCAGTCAGTTTCTGTGGAATGTGCTCTTTACATGCTGCTAGTTCTGCACATCTACTCACTTTTTAAGTAAGAAAAGGAACTGGTTCTAGCAATTCTTTAGAAAGTCTGGAAAGCAGGGCCTGCTCTGAAAGGTGCCTGACTGAAAACAACATGTGAAGAGCAAAAGGATTTCCAGGCACCAGATCCACTGGTGGGCACCTCCACACCCTCTCCCTCCAGCTCAGACCTGGGGATCAGCTCTCATCAGCTCCAAGCAGTGCTGGCTCACGGACACAGCTCAGTCAGATATGGAAACTTGCTTTTGCTTTGAACATGTCTCTTGGCTAAGCAAACATAAATTCTTTCGTAAGGTTTGTAGATAATTTAATTTCTCTGTGATAGGTGCTTTGGAGGAAACATTACACAGGTTGTGGTACTTCTCCTTGAGTTGAACTTGTGGTGGCAAACTGTAGCTTTAAACAAGCATGAGCAGTAAAATGCCATAGAACATTCAAAGTGTATGTTACAGTTATATAATTGTATTTATGAGATCTAATTGCTAGGTACTAACTGAAGAATACATTGGTATCCTTCTCTCTGACTTGAATCCCAGCTAAATTAGCTCACTTCGCTGCCATGTGACTTACTCTGTCATTTTAGTTCTTCCTTATTAATTCAAAGGCAGTCTTGACATGCCCCTTCCAGTCATGTGGGTGTTCAGCTGCCACAGTGATGGAGCATCTGCACAGAGACAGCCCCTTTGCACATGTCTGGTGGTCTGTGCTGCTCAGGTAGACAAGCTGGCAAGCCTCAGCCTCATGTAAATAAGGAAGAGCCCAAATGCAGACGATTTAGGATACATTAACACACAGCCTGCATGGGTTCCACCACTGGTTCTGCTCCAGCCAAAGCTCTGCCAGGTCCAAGAAGTGGGTCACACTTATACTACTCGTTAAAGCAACCTTGCTGTCGGTCCCTTCCATGCCCTTACCATCATTCTGCCATTCTAGAGAGAGCCTGTGGAGCTTTGTGAAGCTAAAACAGGAGCTAAAGCAAGGATGCAGACAGAGCAGGATATATACTGTGCACAGAATTACAGAATCACAGAATGGGTGAGGCTGGAAGGGACCACAGTGGGTCATCTGGTCCAACCTCCCTGCTCAAGCAGGGTCATTCTGGAGCACATGGCACAGGATTGCATCCAGATAGTTCTTGAATATCTCCAGTGAGGGAGACTCTACAATGTCTCTGGGCAACCTGTTCACTTCCTCCTTGCCACGCAGAGAATGTTGAATAGAGTCTTTTGGATGCAGCAGACACAGGTTCACAGTTCATGAGTTTAACATTTACATCTGAGGTCTATCAGGGTATTTTTAGTTCCCTTTAAATTTTCAAATATTCAAAAAAAAGTGAAAGTGATTTGAATTGAGGAAGTGGCGGGGTATGCAAAGGAATACTGGACAGGAAAGCCTTACAATGCTGGAGGGGCTACATTTACATCCCACAATGGATAGGTTTTATACTAAAACAGAAAGTTTTTTTACAGGTTTTTAAATGTCATCTACAAAAGCTGCTCAAAATATTCATAGCAAACAAGGCACCTTCCTGAATTTCTGTTAGTGCTGTACAGAAACAGGAAAATATAATTCTAGGAAGAACAAGAGCTGGTCTAGAGCAAAGCCAAAGCACTACATGATGTTTTGTCTGCAGCTACAGCAGGGAGATTGTGGTCTCAGCCTGCTTATCATGGGCCTGTGTGGGAAGAGCATGGAAGCCACTATGCTGGCAAGTGAGAAGCCATGATGGCTTCTTTTCTTCTCTTCTGACAACAATTTATGTCCCAAAGTATTCTAATAGATAAATTTCGAGACAAAAATTGCTAAAGGTGTCATTTTTCACTGAATTTTCCTCTTTTACCTAGACATTATCTGTATTGAAGCTCTAACCTCCCTGCAGTGCTGTTAGACAAAATTGCTATTGAACCAAGGTAAAAGGAACTGGTAAAAGCCTGTCCAATACTCTTTAATATCTGTCAAGTTCTGACAGAATTCAGAAGTAGTTGAGACTTACATTTAAAGTGGTACATCTATAAACTAGATTGCTGGAAAAAAAATAAGATATTTCAAAAGCTTCCTACTGACTTTTTGTTTATTCGCCAGTGCAAAATCATTCAATGGTCTTCCTATTTCATGCTGCTCAAGGTAAAAACAAATCAGAGAAAAGAAAGATTTGGCACTCTTTGCCATCAGATACCTGTTCATTGAAGTGTGCTATGATGCTCACAATTAGATTTGCACTGATGTGGGATGAGGGAGTCACTGGCAGGTAATTACTGTCACTGGTGCTCTGGCTGTTGTTGGACAGGTCCTGCTGGTACTGCCCAGCACAGCCACACAGGAGGGCAGCTCCTCTCCTTGCCTCTCAGCTTCACTGGGAGTATCAACCACTGCCCAGCTCTGCATCCGTGGGTGTGTCTTAGGAAGCCTTGCTCTTTCTGAGAATGCACACCACTCTTCGGCCAGTTAATGAGATGAAGGATTTGGGTATTCCACTGAAGCCAACTCACCTGCCCAAAGTTATGTTGTATTAAGTGCTTTGTTCAATTAGCCTCAGTGGTATATTCTTTTCATTCACCAAGAGGCTGTTTTGTTTTCTAGGGCACAGGCAGATGTGTAGACATAAATGGTAAATGCTGCATTTTTTCAGCAGAAATGTCTTTATATTTCATACAGTTCAGTAGGAACAAAGCATCCAAAGGTCTTGTATGGCTGTGTACAAAAGAACAAGGTGGGCCTCAGGCCTGAAAATGAGGAGAGAAGAAGCAAGCTGAAAAAAAAATGGTTTTCATTCTCATATCATCTGCAAAAACAAAAACTAAGCTTCTCTGTGAATCATCTATATTTTTAAGATCTAAAGTGTAAAGGTTTACAAATAGCATTTAAGTAGTATCATATAAAAAGCATCATGAAATCAGTAACATGCACCATCATGTAGAAAAGAGCTGTTTTAGAGAGAACTGCTACACACGGGGATGCTGCTGCTGGCATGGAAGTGAGTGGGGCTGTCAGCCCTCTTAGGACCAGTGTGAGTAT
Source organism: Scytalopus superciliaris (assembly GCA_013400415.1). NCBI lineage: Eukaryota > Metazoa > Chordata > Aves > Passeriformes > Rhinocryptidae > Scytalopus > Scytalopus superciliaris. The sequence continues at coordinate 190,905 of VXBX01006539.1, forward strand.
GTGGGAGAGCCATGTCTCCTGTCAGCACCAGCTGCAAGGTGGCATGGGGCTAGTTAAGCCCCAGCTGGTGCCAGAGGGTGAGGCACAAGAAAATGCCCCATTTCACTCCCTGCAGGCATCCAGAGCACACCCAGAGGAATCACTGAGCTCAGACATCACATCACCCTCCTGCCAGATGTGTACGTGAGGCACCATGCCTGCACACCATTTTCTGATGCTCCACTGTTGCCCTCCACTCCTCAGAAAACATGGCTTAGCCTGCATGTTTCTCCTTATCCTTCCCCATCCTGCAGATCCTGCAGTTCCCACCATGCTTGGCACACAGCAGTTTGACAGCATTACTTTCCAGACCTGGGCAGTTCTCCCTCCCTGCCATGCCCTGTCTGGTGCCTTGCCTGTCACTGTCAGCCTTTCTTGGCCCTCCATGGTGCTGTCCCAGCTGAAAGCTGTCCCAGCACAGCCCCATGCCCAGCAACATGCTCCAGTTCATGAGGACTCTACACACAACACTGAAATGCATTAACTGTTACCTCAGATGACAAACACTTATCACCAAGTGACAATTTTGCAGAGGCCAGGTAGGTATTGGTGACAGTAATATCTTCCAGCTCAGTGCTGAAGTGATCAGAATCTTTGATAATGTTATAATTTAGGGCCATGTTGTAACTGGCAGGTTTCTTCTCCTGTTTCTGCTGGTAGTTGCAGAGTTTCCTGAAGGCTGCTCTGAATTTCTGGGACATGAGATTGTAAATTACAGGATTGATGGCACTGTTCAAATAAATACAGATTCTGCAAAATAAGAGGAACCAGTTTTCCTGGAAGGGTCTGGAGAGAAAGGAATTGACCACAACCAGTGTGCGGTAGGGCATCCATAGGACTGCAAACAGGATCACAACCACAGCCAGCATCTTGGTTACCTGGGAGAGCACAGAAATAGAAGAGGGGCAGAAAGTTAGTACTCACTTTGGAATGAACATGTGCATTCCTACACCTCCAGGGCCAAAGCAGACCCTTCAGTAAGAATTTCTGATGAATATTTGGTTCAGAAAGATTTTCTAAAGTAAGTTCAAAACTATTCCTAGTTTATGTTAAATGAGTCTTTCAGGTGATATCCCAGTAAGCTAATTGTTGTAGACTTTAGACTTTTCAACTTCTCACATTGGAAGAAGGTGTTTATTCAAATGGGAAAAGAAGGATCTAAAATAATTTTTTCCAACCACAGTATATCTCCTCCTTTAGACTAATACAGTCTGTAGAGTAATTGACCCTGAAGCCTTTCTAGTTTGTCTGTTTTAACAGTCATCCTAAAAACAAAGCCAAAAATAAAGAAAAAAAAATTAGATTTATTTTTATTCCTCAAATCCTCAATATTAAATTAGATCTTCAATATTTGATGTTTACTCTGAAATGTCAACTGAAGTTTACAGAGCCAAGGAAAAAAAGAGTTATCAATAAAACTTGATTGTTATAAGAACATTTTTCTATTGTGTGAATTTGTTTAGAATATAGGAAAAATGCAACCTTTGGGAATAACCAGGATGGCTGATATGAAGTGAACAGCAAATACTAAAAAATTAGAGAAACACACTTAAAAAAAAGTCTTTCTCTTGTAAATAATTTCATTCTAGTGTATATGGTATTCACTAGTCTCTAGATTAAAGAAAGTCTGTAAGATGTTTATAAACACAGCAGAAAGTACAGTGAGATGTGACAGAAGGGCAGTACACTGGCACAGCCTCATGGAAGTCAGGAGATGACGTGGTTAGCTGTGTGACTCGGAAAGCATTGGTAGAGATTTTTTGGTGAGCTACAATTGCTTCTTTTGATTGTGTTTTGCAGTTTGCTTTTTTTTTTTTTTTACTATTTGCCTTTCTTCTTGACATAAAACTGCTGGTGCCTATTGATGGATTAGTTTAAAGAACTTCTTCTTCCTTTTGCTTTATTTCTGCTTTCCAAGTATCTGAAGTTAAATTTCAATGAAAAAGCAACTCCTGTAACCACAGGATGCAGTATATGTTCTGGCTGTATGGGTTATTATTTCATAGACATCTATCCTTGCAGAAAGGGTAGCTGTAAATTGATAAGGGTTTCAAGAGGGGGACAAGCAGATAACTCCAGTGAGATTACTCACAAACACATGTTAGTTTTAGAAGTGGGTTTTAGTTTGAAGTTAGAAGAGAGTATATAGCTCCCTTGTCTTCTGATCAGATAGCTCATTATATAGAAACCTGCTACCTCATTGCAATGAATGTATTTTCTCCTGTCTATCTAGAAAGACACATATACATAAGCCAATTTGCTGGTTTTATTATACATATTATGAAGAGCAAAGTTACTCTACAAATCGATGTATCTTTATATATCTGTCATTAAATGTACATATTCAAAGGCTACAATTTCATGTTTTAATTCTCCTCCCTTCACACTCACTTTTGATTTCCCTGCAGCTGTGTTTGGTAGAAATAAAAAATGAGACTGAGAAATACTATCTCCTTATTTAGTCACCTGATACATTTTACTATGACTTATAGACTGTTTTTTCTATTTTTCTACGCACAGTCATTGTAATAGAGCAAAATGCAAATGCCCCAGGTAGCTCAAAGGATAATCTTTCCTATCTCCAAACAACTTCCAAAAGAGCAATTCCTGTGAATATGGCCGCAAGGACTGTGGTGACTCAGTACTGACTCACTCTGCCTCAGAAGTCTCAGGACTCCTCACCTCCCCCTCTCATCATCCCAGCTCAGCTCCAGCTTAAGCTGAGCAAATACATTCAATGGAGAATAGTCATTCATCATAGAAAACAATCAACTTTTAAAGGAAGAAAGTAACTATTTAGAGCTTGGATGAACAATGGGACTGAGCCCAACTAACAGATGTGTTGCATCAGGTCGGGAATTCAGTGGGGAATAGTCTACACAGGCATCAGAGTACTTAACTGCCAGAAGCTCTGCAGGGCACTTTGTTACCATTGACCATTTATATTTCTCCTGAGCATGTCTTTAAGGAAAAATTGCTCAGAGAGTCAGTCACAGTGTTGCAGCTATCAGCTTGAATCCTGGACTAGAAGTAAATTGTCCTTAGTGTCAAGGAGGGGGTATTTCAAAGTCACACAATTTAACACTGTACACCAATGAAAAAAAGGCTGTTACTCCTCGAGTGACTGTGTCTCATATACTTCAAATATATATATATTATATATATGTACTATGCAAACTATTAGCTGAATTTATGCATGTTGGCATCCTGATGCACGTTTTCCATCCATCCAACATTACTATATTTTACTGCTGCCATAGTTCAGTTTACTGAGGCTGTAATTTGACAGTGTATTAGAACTGGCTCTTAGCACTTCATAAAAAATATCATGGTCATGGTACAAACTGCCCTGAGCTGAGACTAATTCAGTCTGCACGTTTGAGTGTATTTTAAAATGCCAGGATGTTAGCTTTGCACTGTCAGGCTTTAAGCCAAGTTAGATGTTGTCTTGCAGTATTCAGACTCCAAAATTTTCTGGTCTTGACCTAAACTGGAGCCAAAGTAACATGTGACTGCAGCCAAAAAGCAATCCTATTCTCACTTCGCTCCTTGTGCAGGCCCCAACATGTGGGTGTGGGTCAGGTCAGGCTGCTGATCCAGTTTAAAACTAAGCACTTCTCCACAGAACTGTTTTTTGGTTTTATTTAAGTAAACTGACATCCCTTTTTTCATATCACTTCATAAGAAACAGAACTACACATCATTTGGGATGGGGCTTTGACATCAGTGGAGTGTTAAGACAACAAACTCTTAAAGAACATGCTTTTATTACCTGTAAGCATACACCAAAGCTCCCTGAAAGCTGCAGCATCCTCATTTATTGCTCAGGTGAAGGCAACCATACACTGATTGCTCTTTTCTTGTGGATGCGCCCTGCATATCCCATGCTCATAGTACAAATTATTCTTAGTTCGGGAGATCGAAAACATGATAAAAAGGCTTTGAGCCAATCTAGTTTATCCCAAATTTCAAGTGTAGTTTAAATGACAACAAAGTGCTTGAGATTGAATATGGTGCTGGCTGCACGTAAATGTTCTTCAAACCCTATCTTTTTATTACTGAAAACATTCTAAAAATATTTAAAGTGTATTTTACTAAACAGATTCCAAATATTTTAATTCTGTACTGTTCTCCTTTTCCTTCCTATTCCAAAAACTTGTCATTCTAAGAAAGTGTTTTTATTAGACATTTTCATTACCATGGTACTCACAGTTTGGTAGTTGCTTCCTTCTCCTTTGAACACTAATCTTTCTTTACACTGATAGATAAAAGTGATAATAACTCTCGTGTTTTAAAGGCGTGTAATAACATCTTTATTTTTGTGCTTGGTGGCGATCCTTGCAAGGCAGAGAGATTGTATAACCCAATCCATGATCTTGTAATAAAAAGGATGTTGTGCAATGAAGAGGTGGATTAAATAAACAGAAGGATTAAGGTATTGATCTACTAACACCACAAATGAAGCCAAACAATAAGACTGAGGATTCCATGTAAGCTTTACAAAACTTATCTTGCATTTCAAGTGGGAATTCTGTGCTTGCTCTGCTGTGAGAGAACAGAGAGATTTCCCAGGGAAGCAGGTCATTGCAGACTGCACCACTGTCTAAGAGAGGACTTCCTCTAGAGGGTAATTTACCTGTTTTAACTGACCTTAGACTTGATTGGACTAAACAACTAACTTTGTGAGATATGCATAATGTTAAGTGAGCTGGATCCCATCTCAAGTATGAATCAACATATTTGCTATCTAAGGCTGTATTTATTTTTCACAGTCCCCTTGATACGTAAGGAAATTCCTTTGGGGAAAGTAAGAAATCTACCTGCAAATGTGTAATTCGGTGTTCATATTATGATAGAAACTATAATCTCAGCTATACCTGCCTTTGCCAGTGCAGTAGGAAATTTTCACTTGTGTGTCTTATTAACTGTTGAGATGCTAGATTTTTTTGAATATGGACTTCTCTTTTCTCATTTTACACCACTGGCTATCTCTTGCATGCTGCTACTATATATATATAAAAAAAATTAATAATAGTACCACTATCCTTGCTTTGCTTCCCATGCTGTACTATATGCAAATGCAGGCTTTACTCATAACGAGGCTATTTTAAGTAATCAGGTTACTCTGGCTTTTAGAAAAAGTCTTTCTGTCTTTACAAGACATAAAAGATATCACATTATAATCTTCACTGTTCACTTTCATAATATAACAGTATCCATATTCAGCAGAGTTCAATGTAAGAGATGTCCGTTTTTCAAGTAATGCACATGTAATCAAGCATGTATACTAAGTGATATTGAGAACTTGAAGATCAAATTATCTTCTACTAAGTAATAGACAAAGAAAAACAGCATTAAACAGTTCTTATTTGACTATTAAGTATAATTGGAAGCTTAATTAAATATAACATAGCCCATATGTTTCTGCTGTGCATTTCAAAGCATGGCTCTAGTGCTCTGCAACACTCAGTGCTCTAGCAGGGAGCTCAGTTAACTTTCATGGTCTGTGCCATCTCTGTAATAAGAAACATGGACCCTCTGATTAAACAGTTGCAATCTACAGAAAATAAGCAGAATATAAAGTTCACCCCATCACCCAAAGGGGCACTCAGCTTGTCTGAGCAGGTGCACAGCTCAGCTTTGTTTCCTGATGGAGCTGTACAGTGCAAGGAGGTAGAAGCTTGGGGAAGTGACCTCTGGGGTGCAGAGCCCCTCAGCATGGAGCACTGCTTCCCAACACTCACATCAAGCTGCCTGACCTGACTGGAGCCTGCTTCCGAGAGCCATCTGTGAGGGATTCACCCCGTGTTCCTCACCATTGCAGAGCCTGTGCTACCTGCTGCATGCTGTGTGAGTATGAGGCAGTGTGGTCTACTGCAAATAGCCAGGCAGCAATCTACTAAGTATATCCTACCTGGTATTATTACACAGGGCAGCATACATATTTAACAAAAAAAGTTAGTCAAACCTATGCCTCAGTTTTGAGCCATCAATACATAAAAATATTTTATGAGAGACAGAGTAACAAAGATATTTAGCATTTATAAAACACTCTTATATACACACTTCCTTAATCAGTTTTCACAAGGAGAGACAGGAAAAGTAAAAACTTTACTGCATTTGCTGAGTGACATAGTGCCTTAGCTGGGACCAAACCTCAAGTCTTCCAAACTCCCAGGCTAGTTCCTTGTCTTCAGATTCCAAAAATAACTTAAGAGTAATTTTGTATATCTGGAAAGATTACTAACAGGCTGTAATATAAAGAAACTATAGTTAAGAATGTTTCATTCATAATTGACACTTCCTAATTGCTTTTTGATATAGGAAATAAAATACTGTTTTCTTTTTCTGCCCTTGCAGTATGTAATAACAAATAGGCAAGAAAAAAAATACATATTTGTATGTATGTGTATACATATCACAGAATTTCAGCTTGACTACTTAGCAAAAAAGGATAATATATTTTACCTCTTTCCACAGCTTCAGAATAGTGAACTCTAAAACGTGTGTTTTACATTTCAGAAAAACATTTCAAACTGCTGTTCCTACCTGCTTTCGAGCAGAGATAGTGCTATTGAAACTCCTGTTAGTCATCTTGGAATTCACAGGCTTGCTTTGGTGAGACACATCATTCCTCTGTGTCTTAGAGTTTTCTTTTGGGTCCGAAGGGATGGGGTTCAGGAACAGTATTCTAGCAATCAGGCCATAGAGGACAGTTGCCAATACCATTGGCACAACATAAAATATACCAAAGTCCATCATGTAGATAGGAGAGTAATAGCTCCTGGACACCTTGTAGCCACAGGACACAACAGTAGTCTCTTTGTAGGTGACTATGTTAATGTCCAGCAAGAAAAACCAGAGCATACAGTATATAGAGGTGAAAGCCCAGACAAAAATAATGATCTTTTTGGCTCTTGAAAAAGTGCATAGGAATTGGGCTTTGATTGGGTGGCAGATGGCTATGTATCTCTCAATGGTGAAGGCAGCAATGGAAAAAGAAGAAGCATTTATCCCTAGATACTGGAAATAAGTGATGCAGAGACACCCCACGTAGCCATACACCCAGGATCTATACAGGCTTTCTGTGATATTGGGTAGTCCTGCAGCCACAAGCACCATGAGATCTGCCACAGCCAGACTCACCAGATAGCAGTTAGTGGGAGTTCTCATGTGCTTGGTTCTGAGGACTACCAAAACCACCATAATGTTGCCCACAATGCCCAGTCCACAGATGAGGAGGACCAAGAGGATGGTAACCACTTGGTATTCGACTGTAATGATTTCCTGGCTTGAGAGTGGCAGCACAGTTTGATTCTGCTTGTCCCCTGTGCCATTCTCCATCTTCACCAGCCCACTGCTGCTTTTGCCCAGCACTCGATCTCAGCACCTGTTCTCCATGATCCCCTGAGAGAGGATGAACAGAGCAGAGTGGGGGTGATCTGCAGTTGCAAAGCACATTCTCCATGTAGTCACAGTCCCATTCCTGTATCGTCCTCCACTTCCCCGAAAGCACCTGGACTTTCAGTCTTTTGTAAATTCAGCTACCAGACGAGTTAATCCCTCTAAGACTCCAGCCCACTTGCACAGGTGAAAAGGTTGTTTTCTTATAGCCGGTTTGAGGCATTCATGAAAACGAGCATGTGGAGGTGGGAGTTTCCTCCCTGCAGCGGCAGGGAAAGCAGAGCCCTCCTGCACTGCCAGCTGCTGAGCACTGCACGGGGCTGAGTTGATCCAGCCCGGGCAGACCAGCATCAGTGCTTGCCAGGAGGAGTCACAAAGCGCCGAGGGTGGAGATAGCAGCAGGAGGTGAAAAGAGAGGGATTTGTAAAGTCCACAGGTTTTCTGCTTCACTCCGATTTCCCCTCTCTGCTGTCTCGCATATTGATCATATTGATCCACTGTGGCAAACAAAGGAGAGACGACTGGCAGCAAAATTACACCAGTTTCTAAAATTCTGACTTCCCCATGTCCCTGCCCTTGTGAAAGTAATGGTAATTACATTTGTCTCCTACTTTTCAGGGGGCTGCAGGAATCCCTTCAGGGCTTACAAAGAAATGCATCCCAGCTTTTGAAAATTACAGGAAAGAAATTGTGGTTTTTTTACTTTATAGACAATTCTCTTCAAAACCACTATTGCTATTGCTGTCATCATTCCCAAGCCCTTTCAACTCTTTACTGAGTTGTAGCACAGCTACAATGAAACGATCACAGCACAAATTGCTTCTTAATGAGATCAGTCACATACATGTGCATGTGTGTGCATTCACACACACACCACACACAGAATGTTACTAATCCAACACCATTTCCTCAAACAAGAGGCTCCCTTGGTTGAATAAACTCCTCCATGGTCAGTCAGGTTATGTAAAACCACAGATGGTGGAAATAAAGATTGGTGGAAATAATTGCTTTGAGCCATGCAGATGAAGCCCTACCAATGCAGTGACCCAGCTGCACCTGGAAATGAATGCAGCTCTTTCCTGTCTCACTTGCTGGCATGCAAATACCTCAGTGAAGGAAACAGTAGCAAACTTTCCGCAGGGCTCTGTGAAAGGGCCCTTGGCAACTCCCCGCAGCAGTCCCTCAGCTCATAAGTTTTCCCTATACTATTGCGTTACAAGGTTAAAGAGTAAATTTGCCTTAAAATCCCTCTTTTTATTCCATTTAAGGCAAATGTTTTTGCTCTTTGCTCAGGAAGGGCCAACAAAATACACACAAGAAGAGTATCTGAAAATATGTAAGTGTTTGCAGAGCAAGAAGTAATGGCTGAGGATATGGGATGCAGAGAAACTGCAAAATATTTAAAAGGCCACATGACTTTGAACTGAATATTGAAGGTCTGGAAGATGTGAAAAACATAGTATCTGGTGCTTGCCTCATTCCTCTGCATCTGCTACTGATCTGTGTCAGAGATGGGATAGACCATCTTGTCTCAGTCACTTTTTATGGCTTTTTATCAAGTGTTGCCTTCTGACAGCGAAAGAAATACGAATTGCCACTGTATGACTATAGGGAAGTATATCTACAGGACGCATTCAGAGGATTTTGACAATATTAGCATCCTATATGAAGCATTTCCCTTTTTTTTCCATACAGTACTTCCCCAACCTTCAATGTTTTTATAAAACCTGCAGTAATTGCAGAAGAAATTTCAAGACTGGAAATGTATGTTCTGTGTAATAAAAGCGTCTGGTGTTAATGCAACTGTCAAAATACTCTGGCTAGTTTCAAAAGCAGTTCAGCATGAATACATGCAAGCCCAGCAGCTGTGCCAGAGAAATTTTGACAGCAGATGGACCCTAGATCACTGTGAAACTTTTACTGGGTATCTGTTACTCCATTTTATACCCATACCTGCCGGTCCAGGCATCGGTTGACATTGCATGTACTAATGAGGACAGGTGCAGTTAGTAAGTCAACAACAATAGCTCAAAAAACAAGAGCCGGAAATGTACTGACATTTTCTAATGCATTTATGTTGGTACAATCCTTTGGGTGGGAGGGAGAGGGGAAGGCATCATGTTGATACCACCTGTGCTGTGTACTGCTTAGCCAACTGTATTCTTGTCTAATTTTTTTTCCCATTTATCTCAATTAAAATGTGTCTCTGCTCACTTGAGTCACAACAAACCCATAACAAACTGTCTCATAATGTTAAGCACACACTGAGATGGAACACTGTAGCACTATAAACAGTTTACCCAATAGTTATAAATTATTCTTAATTCTGTTTCTCTAACTCAGATCACTTCCCCCACTGACCTTTCCTGTTTTGAAAAATGACTCTGCAATTTCATGCTCTATTACCTGCCTGCGCTTGGGGTTCATAAAAAAAAATCACAGCGAAGTTGGATTCTTCACTCTGTGTCCACCTCTGATGGAGTGCTGAGCACTTACTGCTGTAAAAATGTTTCCAAGGATGCAGTTTGTAGAGAGCAAAAGTTACCATCAGTAATAATTTCAGTATCATCCAAAGGCTGGCTTTTAAAGTTCGTAACTAGCTACTGACATGATCAGCTCCAAATGTGTTTGGGATTTACACTTGACATGGTTAAATAGTGTAGCAACTGTGGTCAACTAGCATTTATCCTCTTATACCTGCTGTACCACATAGCTGTGTTTTTGTCCTGATGCAGTGAGCTAGTGGGTAAGTGCTTGGTTTGTGGGAGAAATCTGCACCTGGAAAAGCCTTTTATGAGTAAAGATTGTGAGGGAATCAAACACCTCCACTGTGAGATAAATCTCATTACCCAAGGCAGTGATCCTTCTTTCTAACTGATTTTTCATTGCCTGTCACTGGAGAACATGGAAGTGCTGCTAAAATCCTGAGTGGATTTTCCAGAAGTGCCTAAGTAATTTAGGACTTTGGATGAGTTGGAGACTCTAACATTCTTACCTTTGTCTGACAAATTCTCTTTGATTTAGAGGCTTTTACTCTCCACAAGAGTGCAAATCTTGTCTCAAAGATGAGTTTTGCTGTATCATAGTTATTTTCTTTTAATCTTCATCTTGGACTGGTGTTGGCTCAAGGCAAGTAATAAGGAATCTTTAACTTAATTATTCTGAAAAAATTACTGTCAAGAAATTTATGAAAAATGGATTTAAGCAATCAGTTGACTCACATGAGATATTTTGTTCATCTCTTGCCTGTCAACAACATCAGTGGACCAAACCACTGGTTTGTTGAGACAGATTTGGGATTTTGTGGGAAAGGAGGCTGGGAAGACTTTAAGCTGTCTATGCTTTTATTCCCTAATTTCTACCAACTCAGGTGGAGATAAACTGTACAAGAGCCTGATGAAGGAGCAGGAATTTTGCCAGAGTAAATATAGAAAGATCACTCTTATATGAAAACAATATCTTGTTCAACATCCTTAGCTTCTTGTTGTATGCTCTATTATGCAAAGGCAGTGGAAAACTGGTTCGTACCATGACATCTTGCACACACTACTCCCATCATTAGGTGGGAGCATTTCTGAAGGGGTCGGAACTACTGCTACAGCTGAGTGAAGGGATCTCAAAAAATGTTTTGTGTAGAAACAAAAACAGCCAGGATAACTGAAATGACTTTCAAAGTTTTTTCAATCCTAGTAAAGTACTGTTGTTGGAAAGAAAAAATCAGCATTTGCATTTTCCCATTTCAAAATGTGAAAGTATTTTCAATAATTCAAAGGAGAGTCATGTTCCATACTTGAAAATGTAAATCTATTTGTTTGTAACTTCTGAGCTTTACAAAAGTTTTGAAAACAACTGTTTTGATTTCACTTCAATTAATCTCGCTGAACATGTTTGCTCTTTAATGCAAACAGTGAATCAAAAACATTACTCATTTATATTTAGAACTAAAACAAACAGCAGATTTGGAAATGCAGTACAGCAGAGTTGGAGAGTAGTTGTTGTTAGAATTAGGATGAAGCAGAAATGACAGCTTTCTTTTGCCTTCTTTTGAGCCTGTACCAAATTAGAATCTAGCCAGTTGACTTTCATTCTTGTATGAGAAAGGACTAAGGATTGTGCCTCTTCATCTGTCCATTTGTTCAACCTCAGTAATTCTTAGGGGCTTTAACAAACTTCAGATGCATTGGACAGACAGGTTAGCAGTCTCAAATACATTAAGGCTGACAAATATTACAAGTGGGTACATAAAGGACAGAAAGCAATAGAAGTGTCTGGAATGGAGTAAAGGTATCAGAAAACAAATGCAGGAGAGAGTCATACACATACCATAACATAGGGGAGAAACTTGAATCTGAATTTGTGCCTTGTTAGACACCAGAGAATTAAACTAAAAGATGCATTTCTGCAAAGAATCAGCTACTGTTTTCTGTTGTTCTGACAACTGCTCCCTTGATTTTGTAAGCATAGATTTGATAAATACCATGAGACATGCAACCATAAAGGCAATGCAGTAACTTATCCATGTGAAACAGCTAATTAAAACCCCCACAATGGTAACAGACAATCAGAGAAACAAACGACTTATGTTATTAATTAGAGATGAGCAAATAGGTCTGAATCAAATAAAATCTATTCAAATAGTAATCCTGTGAGATAAAGCTGAACAAATGTTGATTATTTTTTTTTCTTTTAACCTTTTATTGCTTAGAATGAAGCAATAAAAACACTGGTAGGTTTATTCCTTTTGATCTTCATTCATTTCTGTTACAATTGTACTGGGAATAAGCCATGACTATGTAGTAAACATCTGAAAATATCTTTAATTCTTTGTATAACACCACAGCTATATTAATATCCTTTAAGCAAAGTAAATACCTTCATTAAGCGATAGGGAACACCACATTTTTGGGTGTGGTAGATGTATTTATTTACATTATTATGGAATTATTAATTAAGAGATGATGCTTTATTTCACCAGACTGTAAAAATGTGCTTTTGGTAATAGATAGCATGGTTTGAAACACAGTTTCAAAGAATCACAGAATATGCTGAGTTGGAAGGGATCCACAAGGATCATGAAGTCCAGCTCCTGGCCCTGCACAGGCCTATGTCCGAGAATCACACCGTGTGCCTGAGAGTATCATCCAAACACTTGAACTCTGTCAGGCTTGGAGCTGTGGCCACTCCACTTCCCTGCAGAGCCTGTTCCAGTGTACAGCCACCCTCTGGATGAAGAATCTTTTCCTAATATCCAACCTAAATCTCTCCTGACACACCTTCAGGCCATTCCCTCAGGTCCTGTCACTGGCCACCACAGAGAAGAGATCAGTGCCTGTCCCTCCTCTTCCCCTCACAAGGAAGTTGTAACTGCAATGAGGTTTCCCCTCGGTCTTCTCCAGGCTGAACATCCCAAGTGCCCTCAGCTGCTCCTCATACATCTTCCCCTCAAGGCCCTACACCATCTTTGTAGCCCTCCTTTGGACACTCTCTAACAGCTTAATATTCTTCTGTGTCCCAAAACTGCACACAATATCCAAGGTGAGGCTGCCCCAGTGCAGAGCAGAGCAGGACAATCCCCTCCCTTGACCAGCTGGTGATTCCCCCCAGGACACGGTTGGCTCTCCTGGCTGCCAGGGCACTGCTGACTTGCCACCAACCAGCACCCCCACGTCCCTTTCCCTGGCACTGCTTTCCAGTATCTCGTTCCCCAGTTTGAAAGTACATCCAGGGTTGCCCCATCCCAGGTGCAGGATCTGGCACTTGCCCTTGTTGAACTTCATATGGTTGGTGATTGCCCAGCCTTCTAATTTGTCAAGGTCTCTCTGCAGGGCCGCCCTGCCTTCCAGGGACCCAACAGCTCCTCTGAGTTTTGTATCATCTGCAAACTTGCTCAGTATCCCTTCCAGTACCGTGCCCAAGCAGTTTATGAAAATGTTGAAGAGCAGAGGGCCTACAGTGGAACCCAGTGGAACCCACTAGTGACAGGTCACCAGTCTGATGTCACTCCATTCACTGTTACCCTCTGTGACCAACCCATGAGCCAATTGCTTACCCACCACGTGGTGTGTTTATGCAGCTGTGTGATGGAATTTTGTCCTGAAGAATACTGTGAGATACTGCATCAAAAGCTTTACCAAAATCCAAAGAGATTACATCAACTGGCTTCCCTTGATCAGCTGGGTGGGTTGCCTTGTCATAAAAGGAAATCAGTTTTGATAAGCAGGACTTTCCTCTCATGAAGCCACATGCTGGCTGTGACTGATGACAGCATTGTTTTTCAGGTGTTTTTCAATACTTCCCAGACCAATCTTCTGTATAACTTTACCAGGCACTGAAGTGAGACTGAACAGCCTGTAGTTTCTGGGGTCCTCCTTCTTGCCCTTCTTGAAAACTGGGACAATGTCTGCCAGCTTCCAGTCAGCTGGGACCTCTCTGGATTCCCAAGACTCCTCAAGAATCATCAAGAGAGGTTTTGCTCTTCTAGGATCCTGGGATGAATCCCATCAGGCCCTATAGATTTGTAGTGATCTAGCTGGAGCAGCAGATCCAGGGTTTCAGGGTTGACTGGGAGTTGGTCACTCCTGTAGTCATGGTCCTCCAGCTCAGGGCACTGAGATCCTCTTGGTCCATCAACCGTGTTGAAGACAGGCAAAGAAAGCATTAAAACCTCTGCCATGTCTGTGTCCCTGTTTGTAAGGTGACCATCCTCATCCTGCAACAGGCCGATGATATTTCTATACTGACAGTAGTGTATTTGAAAAACACTTTTTATTGCCCCCCACATTTCTGGTAGGTTCAACTCCAGTTGAGCTTCAGCCCCACAAATTTTCTCCCTACAGCAGCAAGTGGTATCTCTGAATTCTTCCCATGTCACTTGACCTTGCTTTCACTGGGCATACACCTTCCTTTTTTGCCTTATTTCCAAGAGAAGATCCTTACTCAGGCACGCCAGCCTTCTGCCTTGCCTGCTTGACTTCCAGCATTTGGGAATTGCCTGCTCCTGTGCCCTTAGAAGGTGATGCTTGAAAAGTGAACAGCATTGATGGATGCAGCACCTGCAGAAACATTTTCCCAGGGGACCTTATAAATTTCCTGAGCAGCCTGAACTCTGCTCTCCTCATGTCCGGAGCTGAGGTTTTGCTGGCACTTTTCCTCCTCTCAACAGAGACTTTAAACTCAATCACCTCGTGGCCACTGCGGCCAAGGCAGCGACTAATCTCCACTTCACTCACAAGATCCACTCTGTTGACAAGCAGCAGATCAAGGAGGGCATCTTTCTGAGTCAGCTCCCTTAGGACCTGTACCATGAAATTGCCATTCAGGATTTTTAGGAAATTTTTGGCCTGGGTTGTACAAGCTGTGTGATGGTCCCAGTTTATTTCTGGAAGCTGAATTCCCCCATAAGGACAAGGGCGGTTGACTTGGGTTTCCTGCCATACATAGCTCTTTCCCTCCCTTCCACTTTCTCTCATCCTTCTTCCTCCATAAACCCCATTATCACTGTTGGACACACAACACACACCCTTCCTTGTGATTTTCCCCCTTGCCCTTAGCTCTAAAGGCCTGTTATGTTTTGTGGACATTTTTCATAACCACCTTAGCAGGGAGGATCAAAGGCTGTACTGTCAGAGATGCATTCACAGCTAGAGAACTTCTTCCTCTCCTCTGGCTGCTCTCAGCACAGCAGGTTGGAGCAGGAAGGGAGAAATCTGTCATGTTGCCACCCCCGACCACTCTCCCATCCCATCAACCCCCCAGTGTGATATGGTCAATGCTGTAACAGGCACATGGGATTCCTGTCCATTCAGTTGCAAAGCTGAAGACAGTGAAAACAGTGGGAAAAAATACCTGCTGAGTTGTCTTCAGCCTGGTATCTCTCACTGTGGAGGTTTAGCTGATTATAGTGCTCTAACTTTTGTTTCCAAAGTGATCAGTAGCTTAGAAGGGTGTTGGTGGCTCAGGTGTAACTTCCTCTTAACCTGTCAACTGAGCAGGTAAGTAAAAGACCATAAAACATTTTAAATGGGACACAAATTGAAGTATGGTTCTATGATCCAGAGCTCAGTCACTGAAACAAATGAGCATCACTGCAATCCCTAGCAGCTGTTCCAGCAATTTTATAATGTATGGAGATTTAAGACTTCAGTGGAGCTGCTCCCCATTCATCTCTTTTTATCTTTAGGTTTTATCTTCCAGGTGAACTGCCAGACTCAGCTGTCATGTGTTAGTAATGAGTTGTTACCAGAAAAATTAATGTTAGCACCATAGGCTAAAATCAACTCTCCATAAACACCAACAGAGAACCATAGACTCTCTCCCTGATGCTGCTTTGTACTTACACAGCGGGAATGTATGACAAATGAGGTCATGAGAGCAGGTAAACAGCAGCTCCTGTTATTTGCCAATATCAGGGAAGAACAAATGGTTTTACTGAGAAAAACCAACCATCAAGAACAGGTTCAAAATATGTGACATATCACAGAAGGGATGCTTTGCACTGCAGATTTTTACTTCACATGTGGGGTCGAAAGGGGTTAATGCTGTTCCTGAGGATAGGGACAAAAATAAGAGTAGAATAAAACAAGGAAGAAGGAGACAAGAAACAGTGAGCAAGGACATAGGTACCAGTGAAAGAAATGTTAATCGTGTGCCTGCATGAGCATCATCATCCCATAAGTCACTGGCTGAGCACCAGCACAGCTTTTATTGGTGAGCCCCATGTGAAAGCCAGTAACATCCTTGGAAAAGGTCTGGGAAGGATCCTGCCCTCCCCATCATGTCAGAGAGCCCTGTTCTTGTGTGCTTATATATAATAATCTAACACTTCACCTTCTCCTTCCCTTTCTCTTGCCAGCCTATGAGAAAATCTGGAAATATGTTACAGAGGGGAAAGGACTGTAGGAGGAAAGGCTCTGCTCCATACCCTGCTCCTGCCTCCCTGCCTGCTCCAGGCTGCATCCTGTCAGGGTGCAGCTGTTCCAGGGGTGCAGCCCAGAGCACCCTGTGACCTGGCTCACTCACAGACACTCTCAGTCTGACAGCCACTAAGGCAACTATAAGAGACAGCCTGGCTGTTCAGGGGGATCCTCACTGCCTTCTGCAGAAGACTTTGAAGCAGCAGCAGCAGAAGGCGGTGATAAGTAACTGCCAAGGAAACCTTAGAAGAAAAGATCTGGGGGACAAGCAGCGGGGAAGAAAATACAGCTGATGACCACATTTTTGAGAGACAGGAGGGTTAAGAAAGCCACATAAGTCAGAAAATAAAGAAAGTGGAGAATGAAAAACAAAAACAACAACAAAACCACCAAATAAATAAAACCACCCCACTCCATCCCAACCCCAAAATACAAACAAACAAACAAACACCAACAAAAGGGCAAAAGGCTAACTTGATTTCCAAGTGAGTCTTGACAGCAGCACTGGAAGGAGAAGACTGGACTGTGGATGAACTGAAGGAGAGAGTATCTGCTTGATGATCTGCTGTGCAGAACAAAGCCAGCAAGACCAGCCAAGGGTCTCCCAGGGGATGGGGACAGTTTCCTTCCCCCAGCTCAACCCATCCATGTTTTCAGGCCCAGCCCCACCAGAGAGGATGATGGAGAAAGATCTGGAATGCTGCTCAGCTTTGAGAAACACCGCCCACTGCCACATAGTGGTCAGTCCCCTGTGTGTCACCTGGGATGAAGGGATGAAACACAACTTCTGCTCCTCAAAATCAGTAGTGAGTTAGTGGTGCTGGGTGAGGTTGGGCTGTTTAACCACAGGAACACTGTACTGCAGGTTCCTTGGGAAACTGCTTGGGTGACTGACTTGGGAGCCTTTAAACATGGAGGTTTTCAGAACTTGTCTTGGTAAGGCCCTGAGCAGTCTGATCTACTTGTAACTGCTTTGCACGGGGAGCTGGATGAGATGATCTCCAGAAATGTCTTCCCACCTGCCCACTTCTGCGACTCTAGAATGGAGTTGTTGGAAAAGACTCTAGCATAATCCTGGCACCCAGAGACTGGGAGGCTCTGCCAGGACCTATGTTTGGGTGCAGAGCAGATTGGAGCAGTGAAGGATCTGACCCCAGTACATGTATGGTGGGAAGTCAGACATAGTAGAGCAGCACAAGCAGAGTAATAAAGTTACTTTTACTTATAAATCTTTGCTAGATGGATAAAATTCTAGGGTTTTTTTTTCAAGCCCTTATTATTTTTTGTGTAATTACCAAGAAACTATTAAGCCACAGCTTGGTGACAAGGCTTGGTCATTTTTAAAAGAAACATACTAGCTTAGCAAGTTGATGAAGTGACACTCCTATTCCCACACACACAACAGATGCAAAGGCCATGGAAAATAACACTGAACAAAGAAAAGCTACCTTTACCTAACACATACCACAAAATGTGAAATATAGTTCATACGAACAAACAGTTTGGAAGCCTCAGGACTTAAACTAAACAAGCACAAAATATGTCTGAAAATAAGCACTGCTATGAGAAGGTGAAAAGTTGCGGCTCCAGGCATCAAAACCCATTGCTTGCACAGGCAACCCTGAGATGAAGCAGTAGCGAGAATGCTGAGATGGAGCTTGAGTTGTGTACATTTATACTGTCATTTAACACTCCAAGAAACAGAGCTGCTTTAGCCAATTTCAACCAGCTCTTGTGAACCTTATTGTCACTTCACACTCACAAAACTGAACAATACAAAGACACAAGCCCTAAAATAGTGGTTGTTGTTTTTTGTTTTTTTTTTAAATCCATATAACCTGGATATGTCAGTCCACAATTTCTGTCAGAAGAGCAATCAACATCTCAAACTGGTTTTGTATTTCTTTATGCATCAGGAGAAGCACACAATGGCTAACCATGTCAAAACAGCGCCTGCTACAGGGCAGAGCTTAGATAATCTCAGCCTCATGCTACCTGTCCTTTCCACAGCTTGGTGGAAAACCTCAAAATGGACCAGTGGTGCTGACTGCATGCACAGCCTGTTGTTTTTACAGATTTTAAAGATATTTCTTCATGACTGGCCCTTCTTTGTAGTTCTTTTTGGTCATGATCCCATTTCTACACAGACTGGACACAAAGTGCAAAATATGAGAGAGTTTTCCTCACTGCTTCAAGCACACATCCGATCAGATCCTCACTGTGCAAAGAGACAAAGAAAGACTTCCTATCTTATTATTCTTAGGCATCAGAAATACTTTGTTTCTAATTGGACTACTCTTATAACACATCACTCTCATAAATTTTCTTATGTTGCCACTGCACTAATACGCAGTCACACTTTGTTTCCCCATCCTTTGCTCCCTGACAGCCATAAAAATCCCTAGAACACTTCGTCAGAGATCTTCTCTAGGAGGCCAAACCCCATTGAGTTTGAGCACCGTAAAACTCTGATGAGGGTAACCAATTTTCATGAAGTAAGAAACAAGGAATTAATGTATGCTGCTTTTTGTACACTATCAATGATTATGCATGGAGGCTTGTTTAACATGAACTGTTTATTCTGAGCTTTTTGCTTTCCACATAGTGAACTCCCTCTGAGAGAGGTCAAATAATCTCCTTGACAACATTTCATTAGTGGTCCAATCATTTTGTCACCACTGAAATTATGTTAAATAGCAAAATACATACAGTTTAGTGGGTTTTCTAAGTACCTGTAGCACACTGAGAATTCCATTCTCTGCAATTTGTATTGGCAGGAAGACAGCAGGTTCCAGTAGCTTTCATCCTGTTGAAATCCAGAGAGTTTGAGGCAGCATATTCAAGACTGAGACAGAATTGGATGTAAACAGATAAAATAGTTTTAGGCATCACAACTCTTATCTCTTAAAAATAAAATAAAATAAAATAAAAGTGCAGCACTTATCTGTCAGACTTCTTTCTGATGGTGATACAGATCAAGGACATCTCACTTGGCCCTGCAGAGCTGGGAAGCTCTCCTCACTTATAATGAATAAGTCGACTTGGAAAAGTCACTGTGTCTTTCAGGAAGTGTCATTCAGTTTTCTGAATCCTCAGACAAAAGAAATAGCCATTTTTCTTTACATCAAGATTTTATTATGTTTGAAGATACAGAAAAACCTGGAGACATTCCTATCAAACTATTGTTTGAACACGAGAAAAACAGCAGCTAAAATCTATGGGAGCTATCAGAAGGATTCAAAATAAAGATGAACTCTGTGTGAATGTGGAACTGGGCACAGCACTGCCATGACAGGGCTGTTTGAAAAGCTGCTCAGAGCTAGAGCAGAGCCAGCAACATTCATACATCTGAATCTCTGTGAATCCTTAGCTTAGTTGGGAGTCTGTAGTGATGAAATAGCAAAGGGCTCAGGCTTTTTTCCTTGTCACACCTCCACGCAGGGTTGCTCCAAAATGTGATGAGCTTGTGGTGAATAGGCAGGCTGGCATTGTGAAGGCTCTAGCAAGCAGTGTGTGTGAAGGTCTCTTTCAGCAACTGTACTTTTCCAAGAGTCCTTGTCCCAAAACCATGGTGAACACTCCAAGACCAATCTTGGCAGGAGAGACAAGGGACCTGAAGAGACCATCAATCCTGGCAAAAGACTCCTCACTCTCTTACCCAGGTCCAGCATAGGATTCCTCCCAAATAAGACCATCCACCACAAACTTTTCCAGTATATGTCCTCCCCACAGGCTGCAGTTCTTCACAAACTGCTCCAGCCTGGGTCCCCTCCATGGGGTGCAGTCCTTCAGAAACAGTGTGGGTCCCCCTTGGGGTCACAAGTCCTGCCAGCAAAGTTGCTCCAGCATGGGCTCCTGTCTCCATGTGGCTACAGGTCCTGCCAGGAGCCTGCTCCAGCATGACTTCCCACAGAGTCACAACCTCCTTCAGGCATCCACCCGCTCCAGCACGGGGATCCTCCATGGACTGCAGGTGGACAGCTGCTCTACCATGGACCTCCATGGGCTGCCTCACCATAGTCTTCACCACAGGCTACAGGGGAGTCTCTGCTCTGCCACCCTCAGTGCCTCCTCCACCTTCTTCTTCCCTGAACTGTGTGTCTGCGGGACGGTTTCTTGCACATATTCTCACCCCTGTCTCTCAGTTACTGTTGTGCCACTTTATTTCCCCTACTGAATATGTTACCCCAGGGGCCCTACCAGCAACACTGAGGGACTCAGCCTTGGCCAGCAGAGGGTCTCTCTTGGAGCCAGCTGGCATTGGTGGTGTCAAATATAGCAAATGCTTCCAACATCTTCTCACAAAATCCACTCTTGTAGCCTCCCTGTTACCAAAACCTTGGCATGCAAACCCAATACATCAGCTTAGAACCTCAAATATCATTGTTGCATGGGAAAAGGGATAAACCTGGATGAAACTCTCTCAGCAGGTCATGGCTGCATCAAAGGCATTTCCAGAATGCACTAGAAATTGCTCTATGGCATGTCTGAGGTACTTGCATAGTCTACAGCTTCATTTTTCTGACAAGAATAAGCACATGAATCATAGGGGACTCAAAACTTATTTAGCAAGCCAGTTACAGTACACACATCATTCATTTCACAGAATAAATGATCTGAGAAGCGTAATTTAAGACAGAAGTGATAAAATTACTTCAGAGGAACTGAAATGGCTACTAAAAATCCTCAGCAAAGTCTATTTCACACTGCTTATCATGCAACAATAAGTGCATTAAATAGTGCTTTGTTTGGATACAAAATGGAGGTATTAGAATAAATTGAAACTAACTCCAGAGAAGCCTCCAGAATATAATTTGTAGATTTTCTCTCATCTGTCTGCATCAACATCTCTTATCTAGGAAACGTGGATACTCATGATTCACTCAAATCAAATAAGGACAAGACAAAAATCAAGGTCAAGGCAAAGTAAAGGTTCTACACTAGATATCCTCTATAACTTTGCACTCGAGATTTCAGTCCAGAAACGTAGGAAAGGAAAGAGGCAGAGCTGTTGAACAGACAACAGTTCCCATATCAAGGCAAAAAACACCCACTCAAACAACAAAAAAAAGTTTCATGGTATTAAAGAAAAAAGCCCAAAGCCAACTCCAGTTCTGAAAAGGAAGAACACCCTGAAGTCAAGAGCCATGCATTTATAGGAAAGGGAAACAGAAACATTTTATCAGCCTCAGTCAATGAAGATGCTACTGTGCAGAATGAGTCACAAATGAAGAGGTGTCCTTCTAAAATGCCTCTTCTTGTATGGGAGAAGCATAGCCTTCCAGAAAAATAAGAAACCTATCAAAATTACATTGGTAGCAGTTGTGACTTTTTTTCCTCTGTATATTAAAGGTGTTTGGAAAGACTACTGTGACACACCTATCAGTCAAAAAAAGCTCATTTCTTCTAAACAAAAAATTATGTGAAAATGTGCTGGAAGATAGAGATCAGGGGTCATGTTGGAGAGCTGGACTCTGCCTCCTCACAGAGATTAGAGACACAGGGAGACTGACCCATCAGCTTTCTGCTTACTGTCTCTTCTCAGCTCACTAAATATAACACTAGATCCTGCCATTTCCCTCAAATCCAAAGACTTTAATTCCTCCTCTCTTTGACTTTGAGAAGTGGGTTTCACTTATGAGCCAAAATAGTAAGCAGTAACAAGAGGAAGTAACAAGAGGAATCTCTAAATTTTTACATGGAGTTAAACAATAGTTTTGGTGTAGTTCTATCACATATTATCCCTTAACAAAGGGAAACATCTTCTTCTTGGTCTAGTGGAAGATATATTTTCTATATGCAAACCTAACAGTATTTTGCTGTCATGAGCTATTGATGAAATACATTGACCCTGATCTCCCAAGGATCAGAAGACCTCTAAGTAGAGTCAGTGCTGAAAGTTATTAGTTTGTTATTTTCCTGAAACAGAATAAAGATCTTTTGGGCTAAAAGTGCAATGGTATCAGACCTGTTTATGCATCCAAAAACCTCAGAGAAATAAAATATTTCTCAAAGAAAAATGTGAATGACACAAAATCTTCAAAGGAGAATAAGGAAAATACAAGAATTGTAAAACAAGCATCGAATAGTTTGGGTTGGAAGAGACCATCTAGTCCAAACCCTCTGCCATAAACAGGGACATCTACAACTAGATCGGGTTACTCGGAGCCCCATCTCTCTTGACATTGAATGTTTACAGTGATGGGGCATCCACCACCTCTCCGGGTAACCTCTTCCTCTGTTTGACCACTCTCAATGCAAAAATAAATTCTTCCTTGTCTCTAGTCTACATGACTCTTTTTAGTTTAAAATCATTACTCTTTATCTCTGCAGACTCTGTTAAGTTGTTGTCTGTGTCTTTCTTTAGGCCCCTTTTAAGTAGTGGAAGGTCTGCTTGGATCCTTCTCTTCTTCAGGCTGAACAACACCAGCTCTCAGTCTGTCCTCATAGCAGAGCTGCTCTGGCCTTCTGATCATCTTCATGTCCCTTCTCTGGACTCACTCCACCAGGTACATGACTTTCTTATGTTGAGGACCCCAGAACTGCCTGCAGCACTCCAGGTGGGGACTAATGAGAAGAGGGCAGAGGGGCCTTGACCTGCTGGCCACACTTCTGATGCAGCCCTGGCATTCTGTTTGATTTACAGTATCTTAATCTTATTGGAAAGTATTTCTTCCAGATACACTTTACAACTTGGAATATAGGTTTGGATGGTTCATGTTGAAATAAGTTATAATATAATACAACCATACTAGATCAGACCATCATGAGAAGAAAAATGTCCACACGCTTGTCTTGAATTTTTCATCTGCTTCCTTCATCTGGTCCTCTTTTTGCAGGAAAGGCAATGAAAAAACATTCCTTCTTCTCCTGCCCTGTTATCCATTTGATAGTTTTTTAGCATTCCACTTAATTTTCTTTTTTTTTTTTTAAATATATTACTCTATTTAATGGCTCCCTGTATGTTACAACCTTCTTTCATCTCTTCTCTAGACTTTTTTTTGGCTTTACCTACTGTTTTTTGAAATCAAAGCATCAGGATTGTGCAGATCCTGCTAAGTGCGTGTACACTATTCATTGAAGTAGTGACATAGTGACAATTAAGTCTTCCTGACCACTGAAATTAACATAATAATATCTATTATAATTCCCAAATCTGCCCCATGAATATGAGTAGCCAGTTGAGAGCCTGTTCAGCCCGGCGGCCACTTGGACACTTGCCTGGTCTCCAAATAAATTGCCCTGCTCAAAGTATTTTTTCTGTTGTTGTTTTTATCTGAATTAGTGCCCTGTTAGGTGAGTGACTCAAAGTGGCTCATGCAGCCAAAAGAGGGCAGAACCACAGGAGAAGAGGCTAGAATGCAGGGTGAGGGACAGAGCAAGGCTGTGGGCTCAGCTACAGTAGTTAATTGCTCCTGAGGGAAATGTAAACTTTCGCAAAGTGGTGACTGAAAAGAGGACAAAAAAAGAAAACCAAACCCAGGATAAAATTCTTACTTTTACATGATCCCTCTGCGCTCAAACAAGATTTTCTTTACACTTTCGGTGCACAGGAAGCATCGTACCAAAGGTGAACTAGGCTCCAGAATTGGTTTCTTCCTCTGACAGAATAAATCTGCAGGATCCCAAAATGTTGGCTGGCCTAACAGGAAATTAAAAATTGCTCCCTTCTGGTTTTATTCTCCTTAAATAAAGTACTCCTCAGGCTGACTGCAAAAACTCCTGGAAAGAAGCTATCCTTTACTTCAGTTTCATAGCACATAGCTTCATTCACTCAAATTTGACAGTTTACAGGCTTTATAACAATATGAATACAAGAAGAGATTCAGATGAATTATCAAAACCTCTAAAACCATAGTTCTTGACTCTGGACTCTGATTCATCAAATATGAAGTATGTTAAAAAACAAAACAAACAAAACGAAAAACCAAAACCAAACAACCTCTCACCAAACCAAACCAAAAACAACCCCCCACCCAGAAAAAAAAACCAAAAAAAACCCTAAACAACAACAACAACCAAAAAAGTTGGATTTTACTTCCTTTCCCCACCCCCCAGCAATTTTTCATATTTTTATTTTTTAACTTCAGTCCAGGTGCTTTGAGGTTACTCTAGTTATTTTAAAGGGTTAAATGATTCTGCTTTTTTTGTTAAAGGTGGTGACTTCTAGCAACTCTGGTTCAGCAGATTTACTGACTTAGACAGTAAGTGCATGTTCTGGTGAGAAAATAATATGTGATTCCCAGTGCTCTGGGATAGTTCACTTTCACCTCAGAGACCCTGATCTGAGTGACAGGTTTGTACAAAACCCAGCACCACCCCCAGCCCTGTGTGCTGGGAGTGCTGTAAAATCAAGTGGAATAAAAAAAGAGAGGAAAATCACCAGTGAAAATGGAATTATAAAAGACTTCAGAAAACAAAGGTGTATCAAAGCTGCACATGTTTCTGGGTCCTTGAAAAGGGGACCTAACACAGCTGTGTCCCTGCTGATGTTGGAGTTTGGCTGATGTGGGCAGTGAACTGATTTCTCAGTGGAGCAGGGGCCTTTCATTCCCAGGTGGGTCACTCTGTCTGGTCCTCGCTCTGTGCATCTGAGCCAGGGCAGCACAGCACAGGGGTTTGATGTGCTGTACTTACTCCCTTTTAGATGCAGCACCCGAATGCAAAGCCTCTGTCGCTGATTTGACTGTCAATACCGAGTATATGGAGTCTCCTATACCTTGGCCAATAGTTATCACATCCTCACATCTGTTGTTTCCTTTCTTTATTCTAATGTCAAGAAAAAGTATTTTTTTGTGAAATGAGGCACATAACTCCTGCACTGGTACTTTGTAATAATTCACAAAAAAACCACAGAGCTTGCTAAACTTCCCAGCTTCCAGCCAGAAAAGCAGACATCTCCTGCAGTGACAAATTTCAAGTACCTCAGCTTGGTCATATATATTCAAGTATTAACTCATCAGTATTCAAGTCAGTATCACAGGAAGCACTGAAAAAGACATTGGAGAGGAGGAAAAAGTAGGAGGAAAAAAACGGCAAATTTTTTTTTTTCTCAAATAAATTGTGCTTTCCTTCCTCTCTTACTGTGCTCTCTCATATGCTTCAACAGGGACTGTGAACAGTGGTTTTGAGTCTTTAAACAGCTTTGGCTATTTTAATTTTCTTTTGCCTTAGTAAGATACCTCTGAAGATCCAACAAAGTAATAGTTTCTTTTTTTTCCATAAAGCCCTACTTTTTTATAGATAAGTCCCTGCTTTATATACTACTGATTTTTGCTCAGAAGGATAAGACAGACACATCCATTATAGTGTTCTACTTTCCAGAAAAGAGTAGCTGTGGCTGAAGTACTTTTCCTTGCTTTAAGGGGGAATGGTGACAATTACAAAAGCAGTATTTATGATAATGTCTGACAAATGCATGACTGCCCAGGACTAAATCCCATTACAACATGCCAATAGGAAAAAAAAAAGGTCTGGTAATAATGATACTTCTGGTTCAAAACCTTATAATTTAAACACACTTGTTCATCATACTAAATTAGCTAAAAAGAGCATTTATGCCAGTTTGTACATAAAGCACTGGACAAGAAATGTTTATCAATGAATCAAGAAATATTTATCCATACTATCTATGACCTAAGAAAATGATTTAGCCCTTCTGTGCCTTGATACCTAGCTATAACTGAGGATATTATATTCTACTTTTGGTCTCTGTTGTTTCTTTTGATCCCTGTCAGGCAGGTATTGACCATTATTTTATGTTTTTATAACACCAAGAATAAGAGGGATTGGTCTAAGAGTTAATCTGATGAATGGAAAATAAACGCACAAGAAATTCAAGCCTGTTACTACATTTTGCATTTTCTAATTAAACTAACTATATTTTAGGAGTGGAAAGGACCACATCTTTTTTTCCATCTTAAAAATGTAAAAGTGTTGACTAAAGCTATTTTCTGTTCTCCTCTCTTGTTCCATCCCAAAGACCTTACATTTATTAATGCAAGTAATTTGCATAGCAGCTATTGTGAAACAGACAGTCCTTTCCAGTCCAGCTCAGTGAAACTGTTGTCAACTCTTGGATTTGCTTGCAATGAAAGGATTTTTCATGAGGTCAGGGTAGAGACCCACACCAGGATGTGCACCTTCTGTAGATGGATACCTCTGCCATGGTCACTGCACTGCCAGTTCTAACTGCTTCAGTGAGTTTTCTCTCCTTTAAGCTACAGCTGTGTGGAACTGATAACAAAACAGTCTTCCACAATAATTTTATACTGGCTGGCTTGTTTATTTAGGGGAAGGAAAGGAAAGAAAGGGAGGAAGGAAGGAGAGGAAGGAGAGGAAGGAGAGGAAGGAAGGAAGGGCAAGGGAAGGGAAGGGAAAGGAGAGGGAAAGGAGAGGGAAAGGAGAGGAAATGGAAGGAAGGGAAAGGGAG
>VXBX01006539.1:217784-254530 GCA_013400415.1 Scytalopus superciliaris
CACCGAAGAAGGAAGGAAGTAAGGAAGGAACGAATGTATTTGTGCATTGCAGATGGAGAAAACGGTTGTTTTTTCGTTTGTGTCAAAAAATGTTAGTTTTTGAGTCTCACCTTCATTCCGGTGGCCCCTTAGGGTGCAGCAAACCGTGCAGATATGGTGCACACTGGGCACATGTCAGGCACAGTGTCTCCTGTTCCCACTGTGTGAAGGGAAGGTGAGTTGGTGGTTTTGGAAGCTGCTTTCCCTACTGTTCTGCATGGAAATGAACAACTCTGATTCCCACTCTGAGCTCTTCATCATACGTTTCCCTCTTGGGCAGCAAGAGCATGGCAAGGAAAGTGCTTAGGTGCCATCCTGCTCCACTAGTGCCTCCCAGTGCTGCATCTCCCAGCTAAAGAGGAGTTAGACAAGGTGCCTCCACCCACCGGTGCTCCACCCTGCTGGCTGCCAGGGCAGGCAAAAGTCCACCTGCCCCTCCTTTGCACTAGATTGCTAAACATGAGGGAACCTAGGAGGGTGTGTGACTTTTTCTTGGTGTTGACCAGATCCCTGTAGACATACTTGACAGTCTGCCTTGACCAGTGGGTCTTCATCTTCAGCAAGGCAACTTCCGTCCTTTTCAGCATCCGTTTTCTTGAACATGTTATCACCAGCTGTCATGGCCCATAGAGGTGGGCAATTCAGCCCTCTTTTCCTACAGACTATGATCATTCTCTTGGAAGCAAATCCTTGCATACCTCGCGACCACAGTGTGGTGAAACAGTAGTCTCTTCCAGCTCCTAAATGGCCCCTCAGTATCCCTGCAACTGAGACTGGAAATGGAGATAGGACAATTCCTTTTTCCTGGGTGTAAGTAGCAAAAACAAATGATGGTTAACTCCACCCACCAAAATGAAAGAATAGTAAGATGTTGAAGTGGGACATATAAACTGCAAAGTACAGCAAATGCCCAAAATTGACAGCTGTCACACAAGTTCTAGGTCTCTACAGCATGTACTCAGTGGTTCTTGTGAAAGGTGAAACACCTTGGGATCCTTTGGGATTTTCCCTGTGAAGAGTCTGAAAGGTGCAAAGAAGGGAAAGAAACTGACTTTTTTGATCATGCCTGTATGCATTACTTAAAGAGTCAATTCAGATGGAGAAATGGTGCTCTGAGCTGTCCAATACTTATGTCTGTGATGGCTGCTCTTCTTCCACTGCAAGGAGCAAAGCAGAGAAGGAGGGAAACATGAACATGCAAGATGTAGGGAGCCAGGTATCCACACAAAACAGGTGCCTTTACAAATTGTTGGTATAGTTATGTATTAGTTTTCTTGTCTCTCAGTTTCCTAGTAGTAAAAGAAAAAAAAAATCAAAATGTATGAAATTATACTAAGCTTCATTAATGCACTCATTTTTAAATACAGGTAAAATAGAGTTGAGAGAACTGCTTTCTTTCCTGGATTAAACTGGTCAGCCCCAGTTTTGTGTAAGGCCATCCTGGGTCCTTAGTTTATTTGGCACTTCTGTTGTCATTGCTTGCTTGACTCAGATTTTATCTTTTCTGGAGAATTGGGGTAGAAATGTGTGGTTATATAACTTACCTGAAACAGCAGTCAAAGAAGGTCATTCATTCTAGTAGATAGTGCAGAGGGTTTCAAGTGTACTTGGAAAACAAGGAAATGAAGCCATTATGGGACCATAACCATTCTGGACAGGAGAGCAAAACACTGTGTCATGAATTCATAATTTTACATTAATGGACTACACTTAAATCAATATATCTAACCGGAGGGAGCTGAAAGCATCATTTGACCTAGCACTCACATTTTCCCGGGAATACAAAACACTGTAAAATGTCCTCACATTCTATGCACTGAGGGTGATGTGTGAAGCCCTTGGAGGGAGACAAAGGGCACAGAGACAAGAGGATGACGAGCAGTGCAGCCTGCCTGAATCTTGGGCTCCCCATCACAGCTACAATACAGAATCAACCCCTCACCCAAACAGCCACAGCCTCCAAGCAGTTTAATGAGGCTCTTACTCATCATTCTAAAGCGTAAAGGCCAGGAAAGGTACATGCAGGTGCATCATAGGTCAGAAGCATCTCATTATGGTTTCAAATTGCCATGAAAAGCAGAACTGTTTGCCCTTATATTTCAGGTTATTCTCTCAATAAACTCAGCTTCAGACCATCAATTCTAATGATTATACTTTGGAGAAAGTATAATAGAAAAATTACTAATATGTTGGACAGTTTTCTCTCTGGAGGAAACTATATTGCTTCCTGTCTTCCAATAAAGTAATGTAGTATTTAAAAGTATAATGACACATTACTTTTGATAAATTAAATTTGTCTCTAAAGCTACTAGGCATTTAAAATGTTCTGCCCTTTTCAAAGTAGTGTTTGAAGTAATTTTCTCTTCTGCTGGTGGAGTTAGAGGTTAATCACATGCAATAGAAGGAGATATTTCCTCTCATCTCTCTAAAGGTGCAGATCATCAATTTCATCATGTTTTGGGGAGTGCAGGGGAGGCAAGTAGGAGGAGAGAAACAAATCCATCATTTAGGACTCTAGAGAAATATTTAACAACAGTTTAAAGAATCAGGAAAACCCAGTATTCTGTAACCTTGATGCTTTGTTTCAGAAAATGAATGAAATAATTTCAGGCAAAATATGGCGATAGGAGGTGTTTCTGTGGGCTGGAAATAGGCTCTTTCCGAGGGACAACAGAGACTTGTATGGTCCATAAACTTGCTGTGCAATACATACTTGCTGGATGTTGAGCTGTCCTGTAAAGAACATACACTTTCACATTTGTTTGCCACAGCAAGTCCCGAGCAAAGCCTTTGTGCAAACAACAGCAGAGAGCATTGCAAAGGGAAGCCGAGAGCAGAGAGTGTGAATGAACACAACTTTTGATCATTTGACATGACATTTGATCTGACTAAGCAGTCTGGTGAGCCTGCTGACAGCCTGGGGACAAATGAAAGCCCTTGTAAAAGAGAATGACATGTTTTGTTTGCAGATCTTCAACATGATCAAGAAATTCCCTTCTCCCTTCCCTATTTTTCTGTTTTAATCAATGGATGATCAAAGCATCCACCCCTTTCCACGTTCTTTGAGAGGGATGCTGAACAACTTGCCAAAAGCCCTTTGACTAATACACAGCCAGCTCACCTCAGAGTCAGCTTGCAGGTGGTGGAGTTTGCTTGCTTCAGAGTAAGGAAATTCTCTTGAGACTGTAAACCCAAAAAATATTAATATTTCATTTTATCAGCTGCTAGGTTTGCCTGTAGTATGGAACTGTAATAGCTCGTTTATTGCACAAAGATTGGACAAAGTGACATAACAGTTAATTTAAAAAACAAAAAAGGCATAAAGAAAGTATTTTGTGGGGTTACAGCAGCCAGTCATAGGTGATGACAGCTCAGTAAGGGATTGCCATGTTTTGTAGCCAACATATGCTGTTTCACATTCTCCTCCTTGTCATTTGGGACTTGAATTATCTGAAATTAAAAATAGGACTGCTTTTAGCTTAAAAGGAATATAGAAAATTCTAACAAATTAGAATACTAATCTAGTTTATTTGGGATTTTTATTACAGAAAGGCATGAGGCTATGATGACACCATTGTTCATTTTGCTTGTGAAACACGGGTGGGTGAGGCAGATGCCACCTGCAAAGCTGTGCTGGTTGCAGGCAGCTCAGCACTCAGGTTTTCAATGTCACTCTGCTGTAGGTCATTCTTGCCTCCGACCTGCTGGCTGAGACATCCATGTGATGGGAACATACCCCATTCTGCAGAGGACACATATGCCCTAGGTGCTCTGCTGGGTGAGTCAGCATTTACCCCTGTTTCCCATGCTTTGGGAATGACTTTGAAGTGCTGAGTTCTTTCTGTGTGAAACTGATTTCTTCTGGATGAAATTATGGCTGAGACACACTCCAGGAGTGCAGCTACTGGTCTCCAGCTGCCTGTGGGCGTTCAGGCACAAGGACCAGACAGACACACACAGAGGCAAAGCCTCCTGACAGTATTCTGTAAAATTAGGGTGAAGTCAGTAATATCTACAATGCTAGGCACTTAATGAAATGTTAATAAGCATGTAAATGTCCGCAGGCTTGCATGCTGCACGTATGGGTCCCCCAGAGTGTCCTTTCCTGTGTAAACTGGGTACAGGCAGTCTACAGCACACCCCAGCACCCTCAGGAATGGTGCTCTATCTGGCCTGGGCAGAGGTGGCAATGTTGGTGGGGCAGCTTCTGGCTGTGTCAAACTCAGCTTTGTCACGATTTTTCACATGCCTTTCATATCTCTTCTGTGTGACTCCTTTGTGTCAAAAGTCATGCATAATTCCCTGGTTGCTACTTAATCTGACTGATGGTCATCTACTTCAACACCATCAGATGGAGCCTGATGGCATCATCCTCTTTCATGTGATCAATGTGGGCAAATGCCTTCGAGGCAGTGTTGTGTATTTGCTGTACACACATACTGCACACACTCAAACTTGTATCCTAATGTGTGGTGTTTTCCAGGCCATTGCTGAGCATCCCCCAAGGTGCTCAGACAATAGGCACAAGGCACAATACACAGAGGAACCAAACACATGGGAACACTATAAAGGGTAATGTGCAGATATAATGCTGCAACAAGAGCAGCAGAGAGCAATGTACCCTTGAAGACAAAACTGCTCACCATTTCACAGCCATCTTGTGGACTAGAAAATAAAATGTATTCCACTGTGAGACACTGTAGTTTCCTGCTGTAGGACTTTATCTTCTCCTTTCTGTTCCAAAACCTGGAAAGACAAGTTAAAGTAACAAAAGCATTTCACTGGGGAAAGGAAAAGCAATAGAAATTAAACCTGGAGGGCCACTCTCTGAACACCACATTAACTACAGTCGATCTTCCAGGTATTCATCTCCTTGACTGTCTGCAAAAGGGATACTACCAAGCCACAATAGCCAGCAGAGAGGTCCCAGTGTCCCTACCATCAAGTTCAGGGCACTGACTGCAAGAGACACTGATAATATGCCAGTATTTCCACCAACAACATCTCAGCCAAGAAAGTACAGCATAGGAGTCCTCAGGTCTACCCTGGGATCTGGTGCATTTCCATTTAGGCTGAAATCCACTTATGTCCCACCTACGTTTCTCCAGAAATACAAGAAAACAGATATTCCCATGAGCCTTTTCACCTTGGAACAATCTTCCACCCAAAACAAGCACTTTCCAACAAAATCCAGTGTTTGTATTCCAAAGCAGGGCAGCTCCTAATATGCTTCAGCAATTTGTGTGTCAGCCTTGTATCTGAGAGTAAAAGGCAACAGGAACAAAGTCATGATTAACTCCTCTTCTCAACTTGACCTGTTTGGTGATTTATTTTTTGTTTATTACATTAACTGACTGAAATGATATGCATCCTTCCTGGAAGGAAAAAAGCCAGATGATAAGTATTTTTAATTTGTCCATGAAACATGAACAAAACATCTGTCTGAAAGATGAACATGTTCTAACCCCAAGTTCTGCTGTCTCCAACTTCCTGCATGTCTGGCTTATTTGAGATGTTAACAGCTGCAGACATTCCTTGTTTATGTTTTTCAGAGATGTGGGGTAACACATATTCCTCATATTTCAGATTTCAAGAATGGTTTCTGCACTATTACCTATGTGATAAGAATCAAAGATAGAAGGGATATCAGAAGTAAGAGTCCCATCTATTGGCCAGAGGAAGAACATGATAACTAAATTCTTTCTGAATTTTGAAAATTTTCTACCTCCTATGAAAAATTATAAGCAAAGAAAAATTACCAGGAAAAATGAATCATCTAAATGGTAATAATGGATATTACTGAAGGCAGAAAATTTTTTCTTTTAGAGACGAAAGGAAAGAAAAACAACGTATTATTTGGGAGAACAAAAAAGGAAAGGAACCATAATGAAATAGTAGCTAAAATACTATATAGGCCAAGAAAAAAAAAGGAAACTTTTTTTTTTTTGGTAAGTGCAATAGTTAAGTGGCTTTGCCTACAAATCAGCAGGTCCCAGACCTGAGTTAAGCAGATATTTATCCTTGTTTTCAAAGGAGCAACATTTTGCCCTTGAAGTAGGGCTGACCTGTCGCTAGCCTATCATTTTTTTGCAGTGGACAGCACTGATCATGTGCTGAAGGGCCACGCTCATGTTATCCTCTGCTCTTTTCATGTACACAAAAGAGTCGAGATTCTTTCTGTGAGTGAAAGACCACTGGAAGTCATATCCACTCATTCATGTCCAGGCAGATAAAAGTTGCCTCAGGGAGAAGCAATTGCAAGAGGGATCAACCATTGTTTAACATTTTAAACACAATTATGCTTTTGCTCCTGCCTTTCCTGCCCCAGCCTGCTGCTTCGTACCCTGCTCTCCCAGTACCCAAAACCCTTTCCACAGGGACAACTCACTGGTTTTAAGTATCACTAGTACAAAATCTGACCTCATTGGTGTAAGGATTTAGGTCCTTATGATCTATTAAAAAGAAATACTAAATAGTACACAAATCTCAAAATGTATTACTATGTCCTGTTTCTCTGCTTGTTACTCTAGAGATGAGATTCATTGTTGGCTTGTATATACATATGTGTTTAAATACAGGATGTACGTTATGCACGAGTGCCTAATGAAGTGATGGATCTCGCTGGGTACCCAACTGCTGTCCCAGAGGGCATGGGGCTTCCTGTGAGTCCTGCACTGTGCTCCTGCCTGCCCCATGCTGAAGTCTTCAGCAGTTCAGGGCATCTCGAATAGCACTAAACAGTGATGCTTGGGGAATGGCAGCAGCCTCTAGCTCACAGACACAGAGATCTCTCCCACAGAGATCTGGAGCTGGGAGTGTCTGGTCCAGAATTTAATCTGTCCTAGTGATCCCTAAGGATTGAACAGCATCACTGGGAAGCAGCCAGTTGTCTCAGCCCCAGTTCAACATGTGTTAGAGGTGCAGTTTCACTCCAAATATTTTCACCCAAGTTTTACACAAGTGGTCTGTACTGCCACAGAGCCCAGATACACAATGTGAAGGAAAACTAAAACCCCTCTAGTCGTTCTTTTCTACTCATGAGCATCAGAGCAAGAAAAGGCAGAGACTAACACTCACCTGAGCAGTAAACTTGGTCACAAAAAAGTAGTTGTAACATTTTCCATCTTAGAAGCTGCTGATTCACAAAAATATGAACATTTCAATGGGATGATGAAAAATATCTTCAAATCCTAATATATTTTCTGTTTGAAAATTTGTAAAACAGGGCTAGCAGAAGCCTGCTTAATACTGTTTAGTGTAGTGGTGCTCAAAACAGGAGGTTCTGCATTATGGATCACTGATACCTTCCTAAGCAGCAAGGAACAAAATGTTTTTAAATGTAATGTAACAGAAATGTGTATGCAGAATAATGCTTTTAAAGGATTTAAATATGTATGTAAACAATGGGTTGACCTCTATTTTTCCATGAAAATTGCCACAGCTGTTTTCTCCTGAAGGCTTATTAAAATTGCATCTTTCTTGGAGAAAGATTACATTTGCTCTTATCCGGCTCATATGACATCAGGTGATGTAAATTGATACAAAATCCAATGTTTGGATCAATACTGTGATAATAACACTAAGAGAACTGAAAAAATGGATAAAAGCATCACTCTCCACAGAAATGTTGATTCGCTGACCATCTGTCTTCAGCTAAGTGCTTCACCACTTCAGTTTGGCATTAGACAAGTCAGTCAATAAATTAAATAACTGAAATTATATTATAACTCTTGGCTACCCTGCTCTATTTTTTTCAAGCTGTCAACATGTAAAATGTCACAAGTGTTCCTTTTTTGAGCATATAGTGAGTTTGTGCCAAGTCCTACCTACTCATCCTAAGCATGGACACAGACAGGTAACTAGCAATTATAGTTTTAGTTTCTACTAGTCACCCAAACTTGCAATGAGAACTCTTCAGTTTAAGTATGTGCATTAAATGTATTTCTATTTATTTGCTTACCTACTTACATGAACACAGTCTGACTAAAGCCACCTGCATTATACATATTTAGATAAAGAAATCGTTAGCACAAAACAAATTCACCTGAAATGTTAAAGTACTGCGCACATATTCTGCACTCAGACAGAAACAGAAGGAAGAGAGCATATTTAGAACTTTAAAATATCACAATAAAAGGCTCATTTTTACATGCCATTAGGATTTCATTAGTCTCATCTTTTCATTTCCTGGCTGCCCTCAGACTGAAAAGTGAGTATCTAATAGGATGCTTTCATTAGACTAAAAAACCAAACCAACCGACCAGTCAATCAAAAACCCAAAGAAAAACAAAGACAAAAAGAACAAACAAACAAACAAACAAAAAACCCAAACCAAACCCAACCCAACAAAGTGAACATGATGTGTGGCTGCCACGCAACTGGAAGCCCGAGAAGAAGCTCAGAATGATTTTCATGTATATTTTTTGGACAAACTCAAAGCACAAACTGCAGAGAGTGACATCTAGGATAAACAAATATTTTAGTGATGTGATAAAGGATATATATTGATTTTAGAGTAAGGGTAGCTGTTGATATATTTGATATCCTCATTGTCTGCATAAAGAAGCTACACCTACATAGGAGAAAAAAGTTTATATTATTTCCTACAGGGCAACATTTACATGTTGATCACTTGAATAACACCAGATGCTGAAATTGAAATTTAAAAGCTTGCTGCTGGAGACACCAAATACTGAGACTTCAGGAGAGCAAAGAACATAAGCAGATGACTAAGAAGGTGATCAAGTTTAAACCTTCTTATCTTTAATAAGACATACAGGCCTGAGCCTGGTGGGGTCTAAGTGCGCTCCTGTAGTTCATCACACGCTTAAAGCCCTTGTTTGGCAAAGCATGGGATGACCTTCCCCAGAAAACTTACTCAACATATGCTGGAGTCCTTGCTGTCACTGCTGTTCTCAGCTCACACCAGCCAGATTTAAACCAGCCCTGTGAGCACTGGCTGTATCCTCATGTGCTATGCATCCATATGAGTGGGCTTTAAGGCAAACTTGTTAACAGATGGACAGAATATGTTGAGTGTTATGCAAGAGTGACTGTGGCAAGATCCCAGAGACCAGGAACAAAGCAAAATGCTCAAAGAAGTTGGTAGTACATATAGCCAACATGGATTCTTACAGCAGTGTGAGTCATGGAAACATGCAAAGATGTTCTGGAAAGGCAAGCATGAAATCTCTTGGGTGGAACAGATTTCACCCTCTAAATTAGCAGAAGGACCTACATTTCCTTTAGAGGCCTAAGGACTCTGCTGCTGGAAGAGCTCTGCTCACAGGCTGAGTACTACACTCCTTAGCATGGGACAAATGCTGTGCTGGATAAAACATGAGTGGGAAGTGCTCTTGTTTTCCAGAAACAGTGTTTGTAGGAAGAAGAGGTAGAAGAATTTTTTTTCTTTTTTTTTTATTTTTTTTTTTTAATTTTTTTAATAATAGAACATATCAGTAGATGACTAGAAAGCTGGGAGCGAAAAAACTTTCAAAATCATATTTCAAGATAACAGGGGAAAAAACCCCCAGAAACTAACAGAGCTTTTTGCAGAAAGAAGAATTCATCATCAGGAGAAAAAAGCTTAGTGGCTTCTCTGTAAAAACCTTTTAAATACAACACTAACTATTTTTGGTAGCCATAATAATTCATGTAGGCTTATTCCCATGTAAGGGCTTCCTGTGTTTATGGTAGAATATTCAAGTGCCTCAGTATTTATGCTATATCTATGTCTAGACAAGAGTAGGTGAACAGAAAAGATGGCAAATAACCCTCCCCTCCACCTCGCCCAACATCCCTCCATCCCCACCCCGCACCTCTCCCCACCCCGGCGTTGCTTCCAGCTGTGACAGCTGTTCTCAGACCAGCGCTAGCAGACTCTGACACCTGGCGGTAGCTCTGCTAGCTCTGCAAGCCTCTGGCCTTAGTATTTTCTGTGAGGTTTTTTGTTTGATCAGCTTTATTTTATTTGTGACCAGTACTTGGAACGAAAGTTGATGTAAGGAACAATATTTTTTACTAGAAGTTCAAAAGTAGGAAGCCCTGAAAAGAAAAGTTGATTAATTATACAGCTGAATGTCAGTCTGTGAAAGAAATACCAGATAACTG
The DNA here is from genome assembly GCA_013400415.1 of Scytalopus superciliaris. NCBI lineage: Eukaryota > Metazoa > Chordata > Aves > Passeriformes > Rhinocryptidae > Scytalopus > Scytalopus superciliaris. The sequence goes on from VXBX01006539.1 coordinate 227,934, forward strand.
CTCCCATGCTTACAGGTGCACATAAAATATCTTTAAATGCACTGAAAAATACTTTAACCTTAATAAATTGTAAAACATCACATATGTAGTTTTAACATTCCCTAAATCCACAGCTTTTGATTATAAAATCTACAGTCTGCAAGTAGCAGTCGGTATGATCTTTTCTGTGTTCAGAGCATGGTATTTTAATCCTGTAGACCTCATGACTGCAAATACCATATTGTATTTTGGGAGTTTGCAAACCATTTCCTACCCTTGTCCTCAGTTGTGATTACCAAAATTTTAGGGCAGACCCTGCCCATTGCCAGCCACACTGCACAGTATATTTGCCCACTGGCTTCCCATATGGCCCAGCATAGCAACCATCTATCATGCTTATTCATATCAGATCCTGCATTTGGTTATCTATGGATATATGTTTCTCTCCATGGATACTAAGCCATTTTTCTGCCTGCTACCACCCAAATTTAATCTGCTGCTCCACTTTAAGTTCCTGCTTAAATACTGTAGAGAATTGGTACTTAATATTTCTTTCTTTTGAAAATGCAAAAAGAACATAAGTAATTTTTGCTCTCAGTACAGCATAAACATATTTGTTCACAATTCCTTTAATTTCCAGGAGATTTTCAATTTTCATTATTATTCATTGTCTCAACAGTTTTGTCTTTATTAGGCATTCATAAAAAATACTTCATTATCATCTGTAAAGCACAGTTCATTAGCATGGCTGCACTGTGAAGTCAATTAGCAACAACTTCTCAGAAATTCAGGCCTTTGATGCTTGTTTGAATTACTTGTATCTTTTCATTTCCTTGGTTGTGTTTCCGAAAGATTTCATTTCTTTCTACAGCTATTTACATTTATGAATATCCTTGTAAACCCTGCACTTCTAATTTGTGATGCATTTTGCTTGCAACTACATTAGTTGTTCATACAAATGCACTGGCGTAGAGTTTATTCATAGGCTTCATCCTGCATTTTTGAGTGCTAATCTATTAAGTCTCACTATTCCTTTAGGCAGGAACGAAACCATTTGTCCCCTAGCATCGTCCAGAGAAGAAGGTATAATTTTGAAAGCCCCACACTTTCACTGCTCTGCACTTGGATGCCTGGCAAAACCTATATGAAAAACCACGTATGCGTAGGGTGTGTGAGACACAGAGGTTGCATTTTGCAAATATAATCAAATAAACCAAATCAGATTACTTCAGAATGATTAAAAGTTTATTTTAGTTTGCTTGAGTGTTGCCTTTTTACCTTGTCAGATGGTGACCCACACATATTTCCCCTTTTAGACTACTGGCCTTCCTACCAGGCTGTGGTATCCAGGTGCTTCTCCTACTTCTTGGTCAGTGGGAGTTGGAGATGACCTCTGGCGCCAAAAAGGGCCTTGTAGTGCCAAACACAACCCCCAGCATGATCTGCTGCACCACCGAACTGGCTTGGCCCCCAACAGCTCTGACCTGCCTCAGCCCGCCTCCAGCTTTCCAGCCACATTACTACTTTAATAAACCATTTGCTTGTGAATAAAACAAATATTTGTCCGGTTGTAAATCCCTGCTCTGACACTGACTGCAAGTAGGTTCCTTTCAAGAGAGACAGATCTCAGGAAATGGACCTAAGAAATGTTTCTGAGTGTATTTCTTGTTTTCAAGTGTATTTTTCTTTTTATTTCATCACTCCTCGGTATTTTTAAAGTTTTTCTTCTGAAATGGAGAACATTTCTTATGGGACAGATGGTTCAAAAATTTTAGAATTACATAAACCAGGGAGGACAGATTTGTTGAACCTTCCCTGTACATGCATCTCACTCTGTATAAAGAACCTAAGCACAGTTACAGCTCCTCACACACACTCTTGGGTGTGAGATTACTCCTCTTTTCTCGATACTACAGTGGTACACAAACTTAAAATGCATGCTTAAAGCCAAGAACAGCCAAGACTGAATGATGCTGCCTATGTCCTCTGCTTATTACAAACATTTAGTACAAGGTAATAAGCCCACATTCATTACAATGCAATCAACATCCACACCAATAGTTAAAAAGGAATACAAGCCTTCTACTTTCACCACAAACTCAGGCCAAGGTAAAAAACCCAAAGCCAGCTGGCCAGCTTTCAAGAAGAGCTCATTTGCTGGATGGAAAGAGAGAAACTTTGTTGACATGGAAACCTGTAATTTCAATAATATATATCTATAACATATAAAATAGCAAGATAAGAGAGAGCTCAAAAAGCTATCATCAACTACAGTTGTGAGAAAATTTTTAATACCCAAATATTAGAGGTGAAAAATTTAAAGCAGTTCCAGGCTGCTGTTAGAAGGCTTAATGGGACTGTGAGGAATGAAACAACAGTAATCTGATGCTGGAGCGTGTTTCTGTATCTGTATTCTGCTGCTGCTATAAAAAAAAAAAACCTTCTAGAGGATTTCATCTATGCACATTCAAATGAGAGCTGCTGTCCTTACAAATTTCAATCAGAATAGATGGCAGAGAGGGAAAGAGGGTGAAATATTCACAGCAGTGCAGAGAGAAAAAAGATGCAATCACAATACAAACTCAGAGAGTGCACAACCACAGTCATATCTGATGCCACTGGAAGACACTAAATAGCTCCAATTTGGGAACAATCTTTGGGACAAGATGGTGGTAACAACCCTTTGGTCATCAGACAAATCCATACCAGAGATGACCTGCAGAGGGAACAAAATTTTCTGGATATTGCTGTTCACGGTAGGAAGAATTCTTCCACTGTGGCTTCTTTGCTCCTTCTGGGGCATTTCAAAACTACCAGCCTCCCTAATAATCCTACAGGATGCTCAGACATATTGTGTGCCTTATTAATTTAGGTTTTGATAACAGCTCAGCAGTAGATCTTATCTCCTTGTAGACAAAACTCTAAATAAATATGTGGCTCATCATCAATCTAAAAATAGAAAGTCAGAAATCACTAGAACAAGTTAAAATTTTCACATTCAGAAGTGACAGGCTCATTACCTCTAAAGAGAAAATAGTGGTTACACTATTGTCTTTGTTTAATATTTGCTCTTAAAATAATTTCTGTTCTTGATTTTACTTGTTCCACTCAAAGATCTGGGCATCATTCTTCACAGATAGACAAGCACTGTTACAGAGATTAAGGCAGAGATCTAATTAACTTCCATGTCCCATCTGAAATAAGGTGGAGTTCACAGCAGGCTTCATTTATGATAAAAAAAGTCTGTAGCACAAAGTCATTTGTATTTTTCCACTTGCCACGTCTGGGGAGAGCTGATGATTAAAAAATAATAAAAAAGAAAAGAACCATTAATTTTTATGTAAATAAAGTAAGCAGCATAACAAAGACTAGCTGGAGTTACCACCTGCTGCACAGCTTCTTCACATAGATATAGTGGATGTATGGGGGTAATGTAACTCAGCTCTTGGTGTTTGATGGTTATTGGTCTACTCATTTTTCCAAAAGTCATTGAAAATTTATGGCACTTTAAAAGTTGCACTAATCATTTATTTTTTTCTATCCATTATGTGGATACTAGTAAGAGCCCAGGGAAAAGAAAAAGATAGATAGTCAAGATCACTCTAAGTATAATAAATCCCAGGAGTTAAATGACAAGCACTATTTTATTTCACATCTTTTAGTTTTTAACTGTGCCTTTTTAATATTCTTCCTCTTCTATTTTGTAAAATACAAAGGGCCAGAGGCTCTCTCACTGGAAAAAAAATAAGTTCCTTGTAACTGGATTGCTGATCTCTTCATCATTATTTTTATGGGCCTTGGGAAATTGCAAGGAGATAAAACTGTGAAAACATAAAATAACTGCCTTCCTTTCTCTCTGTGCAACTGCTGATCATCAGGAAAGAAGGCACAACTTGCTGCATATCTTCTCCTGTTCTGCAGCTCACTACAGGCCCCCAGGTGTGAATCCCTGGGCAAAAATGCAGTCAACTGTCAGGTTTCCAAGTGTGGAGGGCATTTTTAATACAGGTTCTACATTAGGAGAGATAAAACCTTGGGGCATAAATACATCATTCTCTTTCACATCATTTAAGCTAGCTGAATGCTTCTTAGTGTACAGTAAATACAAATGTATTTTGCTACAGACCCAGAACATGCTGCAGAGAAGTATTGCTCTCCTTAGGACAAAAACCTACCATGGATTTCAAAGTCTTCCTTAGACAGACAGTCTGTTTAATTGGCAGAATGCACAAGAAGCCTGGGCACTTTTCCACCCTGTCATGTACAAGTTTTCTAATTGTGCAGCCATAGAGGCTGTCATCACTTCAACCATGAGTTCCACATGCTACAGAGAGGTTGTACTCATTGACTTGGCTGTGGCTGGGTAATGGAGGTGGTGATGGCATCAGGAGGAGAAGAGCACTGGCCTCATGCTCCATGCTGGGCTTATTGACCTCTCACTGTGTGCCTTTGTCCCCTGCTTAGGCACCCCAACCAGCCTCAGCATGAATAGTGGCTCATTTGAGCTAAAGAGGTCAGAACACAATGAGACACCTTGAAGGCTAAAACCCGAGGCAGTTAGGGCTTCCTCTGTGGTCATTAGCTATATCTTCAGTTAATGAACCTTAGCTAATCACCGTGCCTTAGAAATAGCAGGTGTTTTAAAGCAAATGGAAGAGCTATGGGCAAGCATGAGCAACATTAGATGACTTCTGAAAAAAAAAATAAAAAAGAACAGTATTCACACATCACAAGCACAAATGTGATCAAATCCTCTAATCTGTGTCGACCTCATCTCCTTTTTCAGTGACATGACAGTGATTTGTTTATTGTGTTATTGGTCTCCAACAACTGGAAGAGGCACAGACATGAATGCATCAGGGGCTGCACTACAGTGCATGGCTCAGACAATCTCTCTCAGAGGTAGATGAAATAAAATGCAATGTAGCTTTTGTTTCTCATGTAGACAAACTCCTCCTAAAGAAAATGTTGAACTTCACTGTCTTTTAATCAGTATATCTGAAGCCACCCCACTGCTGACTATCAGTCTAAAAGGGTATTTTGAGAAGTCTGAGGAATTTAGTCAGAGGATGAAATATGCTGAAAACAATTTTTAAAAATCCCCATTTTTTCTTCAGGGCTAGTTTCTCTCTGTGCATATTTCAATGCAATAAATCTCAGGAAAACATCCTTTATATTTTCCCTCTTATCAGAAAAATTCCCTTTGGCCCTCACAGAAAAAAGTACTGGAAAATGTATTCGGAGCCTGATCACATTTTCTATCCCTTTTATACTCTTTTAATTAGCAAAAGTAGGATTGTAGATGCCTTAGGAGTTGGATTCTGCTTATTCTCATTAATTTCTGAGCCATATTACTGTATCACCTACTGATCCTGAGAACACCCTGTGCTATGTGCTGCACAGCCTATATCACAGCTCATGGGTGGGGTTGCACTCCTTTCCTCTTGGAAGTCACTGTAGTAAATCCCAGATACTGCCCATGACAAGCTAAATGGACAGAGGATACAAAAAAGACTGTACCACCCAAACACGGGTTCTGCTTAGGCAAAAATACATTAACATCTTTTCCTGATGCATCCAGTGCCGTCCTTTTTGTCCTGGTTTTCCACACACATTTTTAGCTGTCAGTCTGGGTGCATATCAACAGGCCTTGCTGCAAACCTCTTCACTTAGAACCAGACAGAAAGCAGTTTGCTTCAAAGGGGTTATCTGAGGTGTCTTTTCTCTTAAATGTCCATCTCAAGAGCTGCTTCAAATATATATAATATACAGATTTGGAGTTTGATGAATTAATCTCTGAAATAGTTAGCAGACAGACAATTCTCCTTGCCATTTGAAATATATTTCCATGTCCTTATTTTTTCATTTTTCATGCAGCTGTTCAGGATAATCACTTTTATTTGTTTATTATTTGTTTTTATGCTAGTTTATACAGAAATCTCTAAGTCCTATTTCTGTATTGGTGAAATACTGAGCAGGTGAAGATGTGGCCCATCTGTGAAATGGTCATTTATATGAGCTAGATAGAGAGGAAGAGAGATAAAATTAGTACTATTTGCCTTCTTTCTGGGAGGAGGAGATAGTGGAAATAAAGAGGAACGTTTCTGCTGTAGCTGAGACTGGAAGTCATGGATTTGGACATGCGTCATCCTAAACGTGTGATAGTCATGTTCTGACATTTTCTGATTTTGACAAAAAATGTCAAAACTTTGCTATTCCAAGTGATCTTGAAGAGTGACAAAGAAACACGGTATTGAAAACTGTATTGAAAACTCAGTTATTTTTAGTTGTCACAGAGTAGCTGTGCAGAGGCCTGAGCTCCCAAATAACCATGTTCAGAGAACTGCTTCTCCTTTTCTGTGAAAACACAAAACCAGAAATGTGTGGCAAAGGCATTAAGGATGAAGTGTTTACAAATGTTCCAGCCGTGGCCCTTTTCAGGATGCACATAGACAAAATGTGCAGCTCGTTGTTACCAGCAGCATTGTATATGCATGTTTTGCACATTTTATCCCAGAACATATATTGAAATGGGCTTGGTTCTTTGCTCATCTGCAACTGTAACATCAGTTTATGATGTGAAGAAGCACAGCAGCACTCTGGCAGATGGGTCTAAGCATGCCCATGCCAGAAAATCAGCATGTGAAATAAGTTTAATTAAGACACATAGATAATGTGAAGGCCAGTACAAGCCTTTTGGTGCCCCTCACTCAATTAGCTTTGAAAGCAAAAGCTGTGTATAAGATGCACTCTGTCCTCAGGTATCTAATGCAATTCAGCCAATTCCAGCACTTTCAAGGTTTTCTGTGGCACAGAAAGATCCTGTCAATAAACTCCTCAGCTAAACTTTGTTTTTAACTACGGTGGTGTGCAGTCAGTTCAGTCACACAACATCTGGGTAAGTTGGGAAATGTAGCAAACTTTTAGCAAACACTGCATGCTGTTTGTCTTTTTTGACTTGGCTCCTTTTATCCATCCCTTGTTGCCAGAAGAAATGAACCTTGATGCAAAAAACTCTTAAAAATTTACCTTAAGAGAGAGTTCAAGTACTAGGTGGACTCTCTGAAGAATTTAGTACCATCTGAAGGCTGCCACTTAGAAATGAATAAACAACTTACCCAGCTAAAGAAAATAATTTTTATCTATGGCAAATATGTTTTTCTTTTTTTTTTTTTACAGAGAGTGGTTTTTCATAATTTTCTATATTTAAAATGTTTCTCATCCCAAAAAACTTTTGACCTCACTTAGATTTTGTCTGAAGAAACATATACATATACATATAAATAAAAAACTTATATAACATCTGCTGATTATACTCAGGTCTTAATTTCATAAAGAATTTTTTTTGTAATGTATCAGCAGCTTAATTTCTGTTAGTTGAAAAATGTTTTACAGTGAAAATAATACATATTGCATATTGGGGGTGCTGGTGGATGCAAAATTGGACATGATCTGGAAATGTGCAAACTGAAAGCCAAATGTATCCTGGGCTGCCTCAAAAGCAGCTTGAGGGAGGGGATTCTGCCCCTCTAGTCTGCTCTGGTGAGACCCCACCTGGAGTACTGAGTCCAGCTCTGGGGTGCCCAGTGCAGGAAGGACATTGACCTGTTAGAATGAGTCTAGAGGAGGGACACAAAAATGATCAGAAAGATGCAACACCTCTCCTATGAAGACAGACTGACAGAACTGAGGTTGTTCAGCCTGGAGAAGGCTCCAGAAAGACCTTATAGCAGACTTCTTGTACCTACAGAAAAGCTGGAGAGGGACATTTTAAAAGGTCATGTAGTGACAGGACTCGGGGTAGTAGCTTTAAACTCATTTTTTTTCACAACAAGGGTGGTAAAACACTGGAACAAGTTACCCAGAGAAGTGGTGGATGCCGCATCCCTGAAAGTGTTCAAGGCCAGGTTGGATGGGGCTTTGTAACCTGAGCTGGCTGAAGATGTCCCTGCTCATAGCAGGGGGATTGGAACTAGGTGAATTTTAAAGGTCCCTTCCAACTCAAATTGTTCTATGATTCTATATACTCTTCTTTAAAAAAAAATTATTTCTATCTGTAAGACTCTGGGAAGCTGGAACTACTATGGATTCCCTTTTGCCATGAGAGTAAAGTGTGCATTTGGACACCATATCCGAAGTCTGAAGGTTTTCAGGAGAGATGAAAAGAATATTTTCTTGGCATCAATGGCACTACATGTAATTCATGCCTCATATCTGACTTTAATAGAAGAATTTAATTACCAATTAATTCTTTTAAGGCACCATTTCATTTTTTTTTCTGTCAGTGAATTACCTATTACTCACTTGAAGTCATTACATTTTTCAGGGAAAATCTATTTATAAGCACTCATGAAGCAAACTAATTGAAAATATAATTAAATAGAGGCCAGAATCTTAAATAAATGGCAGATGCTTTCTCCATAGATTAAGCACACCAAGCAGGCAATGCTTCTCACATAACTTTTCCAAACAGTCCTGTATCACCATTTTGCCCTTTGTACTGAGTACTGAAACCATGTCATTCTCTGAATCAAAAAGTAGTACTTCAGTCCTGCTTGGGGGCAAGCAGAAAGTCCATGTCTACTGCAGCCAGCGCTGGCCCCTGGCCATTGTAGAAGTCTTCTGCAGCCCCTTGCCAGTCTGAGCCAGTGCCAGTGGGGACACTGGCCCTGGCACTGGCTCACAGAAGTCACTGCACCATTTCACCATGCAGTGTTAAAGGCCTCCTGCCCTCGGTTCTCCTCTAGTTGTCCTCTGCTTAAAATACTTTTAAATGGCAGAGTTCCTTGAGAGGGACTGGGAATAAGAAAACTCCTCCTCCAGCCCTGGGAGCAGGCTTGCCACAGTGCCACAGAGTTCGCCCCAGATGACATGCTGGGGTGGGCATGTTCCACAGGAGGGGCAGCGATTTAAGGAGGCAATGCCTGGGAGTGACAGATTCAAGGAGATCAAGGCTGGGAAAGTCATTCCCCACAGATACAGTTCTGGGGTGGTGCTGTGCAGGATCCTGCTCTCCTCACAGAGGCTTCCTGGACTGTGCAGCTCCATCCTCCCCGCTGCCCTCTGCCATGCCAAGCTGGTTGGTAACAGTCCTGCCTGCCCACCTCTCAGCTTTGGCAGTGTAAGAACTGGTATTTAGCATTTTCTAGAAAACGTACTAAAAATAAATAGAACTTATTAATAAACATAAAATTAATATACTAATTAATGCATTTAATTACTTACTCTTTATTAAATAATAAATTTAGTTTCTTCAACATCTCTCTTTATTTGCTGCATTTCCCAATATTTTCATTGTCTGCACACATTGTCTGAACATAAGGAACAACAGCTATTTCTAACAGGGTTAACTTCTTTAAACTAGTGAGTACCGAATCCCACCATTAGCTTCCTCAGCCTGCTGCCTTCCGGGGACGCTGAGCCACAACAGCACATATTAACTTCAGGTCTAAATGTGGTGGTATTGTCCAACATGCTATATATATGCCTCAAATATATAAGTTGAGAAATGCTTTTCCATAAATGACATAGTTATGCAGACTCACCAGGTACTTGTTCCAGAGATAGGCATTGAGTCCATGGACACCACCTCTACTGCTGCTGCAGTGGCACCTGCAGGCCATGTCCCTGCACCCCATCCCCAACACACAGCACAGGGTGCTCCTCACTGTACCCGCTCATGTCCCTGCCAGAAGCTAAGGCTACTATCACACCATAAAATCAGTGTGGAGCCCACCAAGAATGACAGGGACAGTGGAGCCCAGATGAAGCCAGCCAAGATCCTCCCAAAACACCAGCACTTATGATTGACTCTAAACATTAGGAAGTACTTAGAAGCATTGGAAAAAAGAAGGCTTAGAGACAGAACATGAGCATGTGTGTGCTCAGGATCCTCAAGCCTTTAGAAGAAGCCAATCTCTGATGTTACTGTACAGAGATCTTAGGGAGGGAGCCCTTTTTCAGAACCCATATGGGGAAAAAAAAAAAGGTGGAAGTTTAAAAGTAACTTATTAATTCTCAAATATGTCAGTACTGAAAAATGAGAAGATAGATCCAATAATCTTTTCACTTTATAAAAGCAACCTCTAATTTCCCCGTGATGCCGTGGGATTGGTTCTCAGCACAGACATCATCCTTAAAAAATTGCAAGTCATGCTGTGACCAATAGGCATCCTCTTGTTCCAGGAAAATCTTGCTCTTGCTGTAGCAAGCTTATCAGTGGAATAAATGTTCAGTCACTGGATGGATTTGGGGATTAGAAGAAAGGTTGACTGGTGGTAGAAGTACCACTGTTTGAGCATTTTCTATTGTCAGAATGAATGTCAGCAGCACATGTTCAGCTTTTCATTCTGAGCTTGCTCAGAGCACCCAGTAACTGAAAAATAAAATCTTCCACTGTGAAAAACATACACTTGTCATTGCCGAATTAGAAGCTGGCAATAACAACACTAGCAGATGTTTGGGTTGTTTTTTTTTTTTTAAAATGCCATTCTATCTTTTGCCTGATTAATTTGCTACCTGAAAAAATGTCAACATGAAATTTTCTGGACTCAAAAAACCACATCCATTCCAATACTAAACAGTAGTGATGACATATCTTCTTTGGGGGAAAAACATTCTTTTACATATCATAGGCATAAATATAATTGTAAAGGCTTAATGAAGATGAGGATAAGCACATCAAAATCAAAACGTGCTTGAATCATTGGTTACTTAAAAAACAGTAAATATATAGATTTAGGCATATCACTCAGTGGCTGCAGTGAAATAACTCTGAATTTATATTAATACAGACATGTTAGAGTTGAATTCTAAATTTTCTGTTAGTCATTTATTTGGGCTTTGTTATCCTGATTTGTCTTTATTATACTAAATAAATTACAACCAGAAATCCATACATCAGTACCATCGCATAACGATTACAAAAGCCAACCTGCTGTATCTCAATTGGTAGTGGCATCGGAATGATCACATAACATATGTGTAAAATATGCATTTGCACTTAATTCTTCCTATTTTAGAGAAGTAGAAAAGCAAAATAGGGTGATCTTTTGTGAGATGTGCTAGTGATATCAGATCCTTACAGGTCTGGAAGTCAAATGCAGAGAGAAATGAGGAAAACATGAGGATCAAAGTAAGGGTGTAAAGACCATTCAAGTCTACATCCCATTGATCCTTTCGGCAATCTCATTAATTGCTTCCTTCTTCCCTTGTTCCAGACATTGCCCTGGGTGAACTTCTGGGCTATCAGTTAAGCCCCAGTGAGTTTTTTGAAACCACAGATTTTGGAACACCCCTGTCAGAGATCCAATGGCCTGTCTCCTTTGCTACAAGCAAACATGGCTTCTCCTAGCCATGCAGATCCGGGGAATGACATTACTCTTTATCAGATAAAGGTGCTCTTGACTATACAATACATCTTCTCCAACTGGGATTTTTTCCCCAGTCCTTCACAACACTGGTAATGCCTGGAGGCCTTCACATCTGGGATCTGCCTGACCTCAACATCCCACGTTGTGCTAGAGGGTTATGCCTTATTATGGGTAAAAAATGTATTGTATTTCCACTTGGGATTTATCATGTATTAGAAGATGGTGACAGTTAAGACAGATATTCTGTGGGAAAGTTTTTTCTTCTTTTAAGCATAAGAGGCCAGCATGACATTTTGTGAGATGACTTACGCTGGTTTTTCACATTTGTTGGAAAATCACGTTGCTCCATCAAACAAGGCAGTGTTTACTTATTCCCATTTTAAAATTCCATGCTGTAGGATGTCCAGTGAGTGCTCTAAATGCCCTTGACAAGAATTTCAAAGCACAGTAAAAAATGTTTCATCCAAATAAAACAGCAGAAGCAGAACTTTTTCACAGTTGTTCAATCCTTCAGTTAGACTAATTTCATTCTCTTAGGCATGCTTTGGTCTTTCACTGTATCAACCCATGAACTTGCTCAATAATTTCTGAGCATAAATTTTGTTGTCACCCTATCTTATAAGGTAGTAATTTAGAATTCTTATAAGGTAATACTTTAGAATTCTTGAATGAAAAAGCGATCTTCGCTCTTCAAGGAGAATATGAGCATGTTCATGCACTCAACCACAATGGCAGAGGATGCTATCAAGGTCCCAAGCATATCTTGCATCACTGGACAAATTCATCCTTTGGTTTTACAGCCCTCAAGTTTCCTCCAGCTCTTCAGACAATGATAATCATTTTGACACATGATTAGAAGAACTTGCTTTTACCTTAAGCAACAGAGATCTCCAGTCGGAATGTGATCTTTTAGCTACTTAAATCTGTTTTCTAAACTGGTATTGGAATTATTTCTCAGATCAAGGTAGACTCTCTGCTTGGGATTCAATTGCCAGACATGAATGTCTAGTGCCATTTTAGATGCTTTAGGGTGTTACACCTGACTGTTGTTCTAGATACTTGAGTTTTGTTGTCATATCTGCTATTAGGTATTGAAATCAACACTAGAAGTCAGTATTTACATACCTAAATGAATCATTCTGTCCTTTCCCTTAACATCATCTTCATGTTAAAATTATTTTAACTCTGTATCTCTGTACGGTTCTCCTTTTTCTTCTGCTCTGCACAGTATCGTTCCATTTTATTTTCAGCATGCCTCTCTGTGAAGGGTAAAATCCTGGTCAGAGGTCTCGAGTGGAACTCTAGTGGAGAATGGTTATAATTTCCCTCCTTATAAAATATATTCTTCTTAACAACATCAAACACAGGTGTCCCTTCATTAAAAACTATTCATTATTAAACACAATAAAATCTATTTAAAATAACTTCTAAAGTGTCCAAGAGAAAGGATCATAATTTACCACCTCCCTGATGAATGTTCCTGTAAGTTTCTAGAAAGTTATTTTCTAAAACCTGAATTACTCCTCCGAATTCTTGACATCTTATGCTTCTAAAGAAGCATGGTCCAAATGAAGAATTCAAGGAGAGTGGCTTAATTCTATATTGTAGTTTATATTGCAGCTTTCAGTTTTAGAAATAAATCCCTACAATTTCTAAAGAATGAGCACAACAGCAACATGTCATCAAACAATATTCAGACAACCTCAGGGCCTCAAGATCACCTTTACTTTAACCACATTTTCCCACAATAGTAAATGAAGATATTCACAAAAGAATGCAGAGACATTGCACAAAGTAGACTGGCAGAAGAGAATGATGTAACAACTTGCCTACCTCTCTAGTTATGAAGCATTATTTGCAAAGCTAAATTCAAAGTAAGGTAACTGGTAACTGATGTAAGAAAGGACCCTGGAGACAGAAGTTAAATCAAGCTGCTGTTTTACTGCAGCTGAAGTTGAGAAGTAAGTTTTATATGGCACTGGTGCATCAATATATATTCATAATTCAAAGCAGTAATTTTTAATTTTGGTTATGGGAAAAAAATCAAAAGGTACAGTTGTAAGCAGAAAAAAATATTGTTAAACAGAAATGCAATTTAGTATAAGAGAACACATTTATTTTGAAAAGTAATTTCTAGGCTCATATCCAAAAGGCACTTTAAACACATAAGTAGAGTGGGACTATACATATGCTGGCAGCTATACATACATTTTAACACCTTGTCTAATTGGCAACCCCCATTGTTTAATGCTTGTGTCTCCAAAATGACATCTCTACATCTGCATACAAAATCCATTCACTTTTTGTTTCAATAGCAAATAATGCAAATTTATAGTTACATGTCACTTTCTAAGAGTATTGATCACATCCTTATTAGCTGCTCCTATGCTCTGCAGATTAAGGATCAAATACGAACGATAAATAAACATAAACCTAGAGAGCAAAGTCATCAGGTAATTTCCCTCTTTCAGCCACCCACCTACCCATGCTTTAGAGTGGTATGTGCATGATGAGGTGGATGTAGAACACAGACCCTACTCTTGTCCTGAGGAATTTACAGTCTCAACAGCTGAGCAGGCAGTGAGTAAGACACAAGTCCTTGGTCAATAAAATAGATTCACTACAAAGTTGTGAAACTGCTATTTCTTATGCATAATTCTAGAGAACTGCTACATATCCATATCACCACTCAATCATAGATTCATAAAATGATTCATAGAATGTTAAGGGGTTGGAATGGACCTTAAAGATCATCTAGTCCCAATCCCTCTGATATGTGCAGGGACACCTCTCACTAGACCAGGTTGCTCAAGGCCTTATCCAACCTGGCTTTGAACTGTGCCAGGGTTGGGGCACCCACAACCTCCCTGGGCAACCTCTTCCAGTGTCTCACCACCCTCACAGTAAAGAATTTCTTTCTAATATCTAACGTAAATTTTCCCTCCTTCAATTTGTACCCATTATTCCTTGTCCTATCACTACAGTTCCTGATGAAGAGTCCCTCTCTGGCTTCCCTGTATGCCCCCATCAGATACTGAGGTCTCCACTCAACCTTCCCTTCTCCAGGCTGAACAGACCCAACTTGCTCAGCCTGTCTTTGTAGGGGAGATACTCCAGTCCTCTTATGAACTTTGTGGCCTCCTCGACTTGCTCCAACAGTTTCATGTTCTACTTCTGTTGGGGACACTAGAACTGTAAGCAGTAGTCCAGATGTGGTCTCACAAGAAGACCTCACAAGCAGACTCCAGATGTGGTCCCTTACTCAAGGCAATGCTACAGATACTGGATCAAAATAGATTAAGTTCAGCAAAAACATCTATCATGCAGTGATGGCTCAGAGAGGTGAAAACATTCTTTTTTCTTTGTTGTAAAGTCATATTCAACATATGATGGAGTCATATATAACATATGAGGGAAGCATGAAAGAAGCAGAGAGGAGAGTAACAGGGAAAATCAATGACCTCTGAGGAAGAGAAGATAAGATATGAGAGAAACTGAAACATCCTTGCTCCAGAATTTGCATGGGCTTTCTGGAGCCTTACTGACAAGGAGGCAGGCAGTAATTTTAAAATGGGATTTTTGCTATAATTCCCCTGAAAATCAATCACAATTGCCCCCTTACCAAACACACCTGTTCATAGTAAGAATGCCAATGTGAAACAGAGCAACATGAGCAACAATCACAATCAAAAGAGTTTAATGCACTATTCACCTCATTCTAAAGTAAGTGCCTACATTTGATCAGATGAAGCTCATATTTAACTCTGTAGACTGTGTTGAGTTGATCTTCCCAAATGCAACCATAGTCAAGACAGCTGATTCAAATGTGGAAGTCTCTGTCACACAGCTCCACATTTAGTCAGATGAATGGCAAACCTGACTCCATTGAATCCACTTGACTGCAGTGAAAGAGATTATTTTTGATGTTGAGTTGTAGAGCAAGCCAGGGAAAATCCAGACTAGGAAACACAGCCAGAAATTTGCAACAGTAAAAAGAAGACAATCTTAGCTGTCTGCACAGAATGAACATACCCAAGAAGGGAGGAATGTCTGGAGGTCACAGGAACATCTTGCACTAATCCATACACTACATTTCTTAGGGTTAACATAGTAACTAGACACAGTGTCATTTTCAAACTTGAATAATGTTAGAAATTAAATTCGACTTTCTCCTGAACACTCATTGTCTTGATGCGTGAAGTATGTTTCCTAAATTTAGACTTTGCCATAGATACTGTACTTATTAAGTCATTTAAGGAATGGTGTTAGTGCAGAATAAAGAAGCAACTTTACAGTAACCTAAATATCAGATCCATAATCTTTTCTCCCCTTGTTCCAACTTCTGGCCAATCTGGGGAGTGATTCACTTTAAGTCCAGATGTTACATCATGCCTTCACTCACATTGAATCAGTTGGCTCCTGCTCCCAAAGGGAGACATATGTTCCCTCCGCCTTTGATTTCACACTTGCAGAGTTACTGGTTGCTTATTTCTCCTCCAAAATGTATAATTTCTGTTTAGCTGTGAGTTGTCTTGTTATTCCAAGATCTCAACATCATTAAAACATTAATAAAATTGTTACAGAAAATTGTGAGGAAGGAAAAGGACAAGACAGATTTGCAGCAATGCACAAAACCACGGGACTTTACTCCAGGATGTAAAAACACCTTCTCAGATTGGAAGTCATGAAAAAAGTTTCAGTAGACAAGAAGGGTATGTGTATGTATATGGATATAGAAGGACATATCTGTTCTGAGACAAATTGAATAGAATCTTTCATGGTCATAAGTACCCTTTGATATCTCCTATCATCCAAAAATAGGGGTATAAATGCTCCTGGTTTAAAAATATCACAAGAAAATCAGATGAAGAAGCAGATCAGTAGTTAAAAAGTGACATTATTTCTCAAAGACTGAAAAGAAATGCAATTTAAATAGTCTTCACACTTTCTATTTCAAAACTTCAGAAGACAGGCAGAAAACAGTTGTCAGTGTAATCATGCTTTATTAACCTCTGATGCTCAGGTAGCAAAAAGGGTGATCACATTGCAAATGGATAATAGCTAAACTCCTACATTATATGCACCACAACAGTGATACTCCTCTCCTTTTTTCCTCCTCTAAAGTTATCCTTATTATTCGACTAGGTGGAAAGAATCCCTCATTCAGAATACACACAATTATTTCTTCATCTGCTGTCATTATCCCTTCTTGCTATCTTTTCTTATAATTAATAAAATTAATCACTTAATAAAACTAATAAAAAATGTTTTAAATATTCTTTTCTTAGCCTGATTTAATTTTTTAAACCCACATTAGATGTTCTTTATTAATCCTTTGGAAGTAAACCCATGGATATTTTCCCCCTGCATGATTATGCCTCTGAACATGAAGAAATTGTTAGTCTCTCTGTTAATTTATTATTTTCCACATTAATTAAAAACTTGCCCAGATGGCACTGAACAAATATCTTTCATGCAGATTTCTGGCTTTGAAATGCAGTTACCCACTTCAAAATACAGCATTTCTGTCTGCTTGGGAAAATAGCTCTCCATGGTTCATTTTATGTATAATGTTGTGCAGGGGAGAGAGTGTGTCACTTGGAGTAAAGAGTGTAGTTTCATTTCCAAACCTCCCACTTCCCATGAAAACTCAATATAACTATTTGTGAGTGTATATGTGTGTATGCATGCATGGATGCCTCAGAAGTAAGAATAACTGAAAAATTCCTATTACTTTAATATAATGTGTACATATAATCCTCAGCCAGATGGTTAGTAAGAGCAGAAACCAATAGCATCAATGTATTGCACATCACTTGAGGCAAATGATTAAACCAAGTTGAAATCCCCATGCAAGAAGCACCAGAAAACCACATACCCTCATTAGGTCTGATTCTCCCACTCATAAGAACTCTGGGAAAACATACAAATAGAACTTTATTCAGGGAAAGACAAAACAGTAATACATTTAGCACATGCTAAGCGCAAATCCTCCTTCCTTGCTCATCCACCTCCAAATGCCCTTCATGCAGGAGAACAAAGCTATCTATCTGCAGGGATCCCTTTGCACCCAGAAGTTACCTGTTCAGTCTGACCAGTCACTGTCCTGCTGCTCCATCCCAAGTCTAGAGACTCCTCCATGAGTGCTTGGATCCCTACTGTCCTCTTCTGGGGTCGTCCACATCAACATTCTTGCTCTGGTTACATTCAAAGAGGCCTCATGCTAAGGCATTTCCCAACAGACAGCCTGTTACATGTCCCTGTCTCACACTGAAATAAATCCTCATCACAGTGAAAAAATCATTCAGGGTTGTGTAATGGAGACCTGTTTGCTCAGGAACCAGGTCTTTGCCATGAGTTAAAAATTACCTTCTCTTTTTCCAGAGCCAACCATCCTGCAAAACCCATCCTGTCTGTGCTGGCTCCCCAGATGCTGCCAGAGGAACTGTTGGTAATTAGTCAATGCAAACTAACAACTCTATGATCCTGCTTTCTGCTTTTCACCAACCATGGGATAGAGACATCTTGTGTTTTCTTGAAAGGAAAGATAGACGTGTATGTATTTATTACAAAAAAATATTGATTTCCCATAAATAATGTATTAGGAGCTTTTCAATTGCTCAAGTAAGCGACTGCTTTTTTTTCATACTGTGCCCACAGTTCTGCCTGCATGTCTCAGATTTTACTATCATTGCAGTTCTGTTGCATGCATAACATAGTAACCAGATAAAAATTACTCTGACGCATCAAGAACAGAAAAGTGTAAAATATTTTCTTTAGCAGCATGTGACTCTAAGACTGTTTGTGAAGGAGCCAACATAGTGTGCTGTCTTTATTTGAATATATGGCTTCAAAACACACTGCAATTAAAAGCTTTCAAAGAGATGGTTTAATATAGAGGATGACATCATATTTCCTTCCATGGCTCGTAACTCAAAGAAAGCAAACCCATCAGGTCAGATTTTATTTTCCCCTATTGATTCTAGATATCTATTAAGCTCAGACTTAAGAAGAGATGTTACTCTTTCCTCCAAGGCTATCAAAGGAGGATAGCAAGTAGAGTGTCTTTAGGAATATGAACAGTGGCTATGTGACAAGAAAAAGAATGTTAACAGCTTTAACCATATCTGATGAATGAAATGTTTACTGCTCTGTGGGTGTTTGGTCTGCAATGTCTGCCACTGATATCAATAGAGGTCTTGTTTAAAAACCTCAAGCTGCATTCTCAAAATTCAGGGGACAGGCTGGACATTAAAGGTTTGACTGTTTAAAAAGATGAAATATTTTTCCTCCTAGTTTCACTCGGATCACACCCCATTGGAAAGTAAACAGGATCAAATCACTGGACGTCAGAGAGGAAAATGCCTAGATAAATGGTCTAGCTCATTCATGTGGCCCTGTAGAAGGATTGCTCCTCACAGTTTATTTTCTAGCACTTCATTCAAATTGTTTTTCAATATTTGTACAAGAAATGTTGCCCTATGGAAAAGTTTGTCAGATCTGTCGAGGTTTGTATTACTGTGATTAGTCTTACTTTTCCTCTTTTTTTCATATACCCGAAGTTTTAGACTGTTGTATTCCACCAGGGGTTTTTTTCACTCCTTGAAGAAACAATTCTTCAAGGAACCTTAGTATTATTAGGAGATGGAGAAGGACAGTGAGAAATCCTGGTCTGTTTCAAAGCTGAAATCCCTTGCAAAAATGCTATAGGGATTGTGATGGGGCCAGGACTAAACACATGCGCAAACCTTTGCTCCACACATAAATTCAGCATGATACTCAGCTTAAGGGACTGTGGAAAAGAGGAAGAGAAAGGGGAGGATAGCTCTGTCCTGCACCCTCTTGAATATGGGTTGTTGTGACTGCTCATTTAACTACAAATGCCACCACCAGCAGTGTGCATGGACACTGCTCAAAACCCCACTGATACACCTTCCTGGCATGTCTTACTCTGATGATATGATTTATGAGCTTAAAATAGCTCTATGTCTCTCTTCCCTCAAGCCAGTGGTTCTCCCCTGGTTAGGTATGAAGAATTTAGTTCTCTCCTATGTCACTGCTTGCCCATTTCAGTTGGTTAAAATGGATGGAAAGAGGAACAAGGCTCAAGGCCCAATTCTGTCATCTTAATTTTGGTGCCTTGATTTTGGTTCTGTGTTGTCTGGCTAGCAACAAATTACACAAGTTTCCCACATTTTATTTTCTATTCCTTTAAAATGGGAATATTGTTTTCAGCTTTTTAATATACTTTGTAGTGTGTGGACATAAAGCACTACCAAGAGAAGAGGGTTTTACTATTTTTTTATGTTTAGTCTTTTTAATATAGGTAAATTCCATAAATTATAAGCATTATCTCTCTAAATGTGAACATGTCTTTTCTATTGTTGTAGAAGATACTCTTCAACACATGCTGATAATATATAATCTCTTGTACTATTCCTGATAATTTCTATAAAACCTCATTCTGTCACCAGTAATATATATATTACTGAAAGCTGTGTGTCCTTGCCTTGTCAGAAACTACAGCCTTCACTTTCTTCTTTCACCCATAGTTTTATGTGTACTGCAACAACTATGAGTAATTTTAGTTTCCAGATTCAGCTAAAGAAAAATCACTAGTTTATGGGTCAAGCTATTATCTTCTCATATTATGCTGCCGTCCCTGCACTATCCTCTGCCCTTTAAATCTCTTGCTTAAAACCGCTTTGGTCATTTCTTTGTATCTCCCATAAGCAGCCTCTGATTTTCAGCTGGGCTTCCCTCCAGGGTAGTCTACTATCCCACTTTTCCTCTAAATTCCTACATTCCATAATTAGCATTTTTAGGTCCATGCTGAATAACTGCTGGACTACAACTCCCAGATGTACCATGAATCTGTGAATCTGTCTTTCCATGCAAGTGTGCATGAAGGTGAAGAGAATAACCACCCAGGAAAGTACCTGGGAAAAGCAACAACAGGAGCCAGTTGTGTGCTGGACATTTGGCATTCAGCAGCCACAGAAGGTTCAGAGCTGTAGCATTCAATGTATGGGGTGACCAGGGGAGAAATATGTCTTTAATGTCTCAGGTATGACCATGGTGGGAAACAGATGGCAACGTTGGCTCTCACAGCACAGTGACAGCACAGTGATGGTATTTCCCCATCAGTGGGCAGACATGTGGCAATCCCAGGCCCTCTGCAAGGAGCACCTGTTTGGGGTCTCCAAGGCTCCTTCAGAGCACATTACACAGCTCAGTGCTTGGCTTTATGGAGGCATGTAAGGAGGCAGAAGGCATCTCCTTCACCCCAGTGTCCAAAGTTTTGGCACTTAAGCTGGTCAGGATGAACAGCAAAACCTGGGGCAGTGGGGTTGGTCAGGTTGCCAGCCTGAGTCACTGGTGTGGGTACAGCAGGTGGGAAACAGCAACTCTGGGACACCCAGACCCATCCCCTCTTGGTGCCTTTGAGGCTAGTTAATGCCCCACAGGTGGTGCACTGGGGAGCAGATCTCAGCCTGACAGCTCATTAAATCTTCCGTGTCTGTTAGCTCATATACTGGGCTATAAAAAACATGTCTTACAAGTGGTCAACACCACTCTCCCATTCTTTGCTCCTCCAGATGACCCTTTGCTCTAAGACCAAGAGTGACTTGTTTTGTTCATCCTCAGGAGCTCTAGTCATCCAAACTATGACTACACTAACTTAGACATGGGAAGCAGAAGGCTTTAGCAAGGATTTAATCTACACTTGGCAATTCTGGAACATCATATCACACATCTACAGTTTCTTTTATCTCTGTAAAATTATTTACTTATAGTGTCTTTTATTAATGCACAATGGATGTGCATTAGTGAAGCAACCAAAGCAGAATTAAATTGCTTTCCTGTTTACTTTTGCTTTATAAATCAATAGATCTGTGACACTAATGTGTTTTAAACACAGAGAAATGCTGGATACTTGTTTTCATAGTGAGTTGTCCAAATATTTGCTCATTATTCTCAGAATACTTCTATTGTCTAATCAAAAAGAAAAAAAATACTTTTCTTTCTTTTGCATTTATATATAAGCCCAGCTTCATTCCCTTTTATTACTTTTGTTATTTTTCACATACCAGTATATAGGTCCATATATTTCTTTAATAAGTTCTAATTTTTCCTGCAGAGCCATGTTATTGGCTCCCTAGCCAATTTCCTTTACTCAGCAGTATAACCTATTCAAGTGGAAATGGGAAGTTTATGCAATATTCTCTCTAGACTTCTCTGAATATATTATGCTCTGAGCCACACTGACTGGAGTGCACCTTTATCTTAGGAGCCATGCAATCTTGCAACACTTGCACAAGGATCACTGGAAACCCAAGGTCCTGTGACTGTGGGCAAGGAATTGAAGATTCTGTAAACATGAACTCATTGAAGGACTCTGTGTACATGTTGCAAGGCTGACAGGAATAAAAAGAATTAAAATGTTTGGGGGAATGATCCACTGAGGACCCCATGCAGCACTGGAAAAATTCCCTGAACTGGTAACTGCAAGCAGAATATTTCTAAGCCCAGCCTTCATCAGACCATGATGGGATGCACCACTCAGAAAACTTGTTCCAGTTTTGCCTGGCTCTTCTCATGCCTTCAGGTCTGGTCAGGCCCTCAATGAGGATTCAAATAGAAAGGGTGAAACAGCTTTTAGGTGCTCACAAGCCTCCCTCCATTCTTATACTGAGCACAGCTTACTGAAAACAGAAAAGCTATATCCATCTAGTTCACAGATTCATTTATAGTTGGGTCAGCTGGAAGAGAGTTTCCAAACAGGTCCAGAGCATGGTTTAAATTTAACCGCACGTATCTCAACGGAGACACCTTTATCAGTCTACTGTCACATCCCATACTATCACTATGTTGCTACCATAGCCCTGCTCAGTCTCTGAAAGGGCTTTACGATGTGGTAGGCTGCAGCAGAGAGAATAAGGCTCATCAGCCCTGACAGTCCACTCCAGTCTTTTATTTCTGTCCCATTGTGTGTCCATCACTCTATTTTTTAGCTCTACATGGCCATTTTAGTTTGTGTGTGACAAATGTTCTTACTCTCTGCCCTTACTTGATTAAACTTTTCACCAGCTGTACTTGTGTTCTCAGAGTATGCGTTGCTATGCATTCATTTCACCACCTCCACACCTCAGAGCATTGGCAACAATCACTTACATTCTTTAAAAGAAAATGCTGTTAACTCATTGCAACCAAAGTAGGAAAAAGAAATGTCAGTTTTATAGGTTATGACTAGACAATTATTTTGCTCTAAGAGTGTGTGCACTGTACTAGGCAAAGGAGGGGCAGCACCACATGGGAAGACACATAAGAATAGACAACACTTGGCTTTACAGAGATGTGGTTCCCTGTGTTTGCTCCATAGTTTGTGGGACTGCAATTATTAGCAACGAATTAATACACTTGCTCAACAAATGCTGGCACACAATGGGGAGGAGAGTGGGTGGCAATACATTTGTGTGTGGTTAAATAACAATTAGCTGCAGCTCTAGTAAGTGCTCCAGATTATCTGCTGTAGCTCCTGGGTTTTGAAAGAACAACGACATTGTTGTGTGCTGACAACTTCCTGCCTTTGTATCAGCTATCAGAAAGAAAGTGCCCACCCAAGGCCTTGGCAGGCTGTGCGGGGACCCAGAAGAGGTTCTTGAGTTCTTCCAGACTGCATTGCCAGGGCTGACCACCATGTTTTGTCCTGTCAGTCACTTAATTAAGACTTGTCTATCATATGTTGCAGGTGAAGCTTGACGTGTATGTTCCTATCGTGCCACTTCCCAAATGGAAATGCACAATATCCTTCAAGAGAGTTTGTTTCTGTCTTTACTTTTACTTTGAAGTATTTGAACAATTTACAGATAGGCTTTTTTGTTTCTTTGATTAGGTTTTATTTGCTCCTTTATATTTATCTCAAAGAGGGCATTATTACAAAAAGCTCCAAGGACAGCCTGTGCCGTTTTCACAACTCCATAATTTTCTCCTTACAATTTTTCTTCAAAGAGTGAATAATACACTATTCAATGCATTGAAACTGCACTCTGCTAATGGAAACACTGCCTGGAGCTGCTTTGAAACTCTGTCCAGAGCAGCCCACAGCACTGAGCAATCTGTGACATGGGCACTGCAGATTCCCTGTTATTGCCGTGTCCTGGCAAGCAATTTTGACATTCATGGGAGTTATTGCCACAAAGATTTGTATCTTCTGTGCTGGGTCTTTTTGGTCTCAGCAGGATATGTCTTTGAAACGTTGACTTAATTACCTAATGCATTGTTTCAGAACTGGCAAAGAGTCCTTGCACAGAATCACCTTGTCCTCTGATGTCAGAACAGCTCCTTCAGACAGTCTGTTCTTCTCTATTCTGGTTTCTTCCCAGCTCACTTTCAATCTTGTACTCCTGCTTTCTTGCCCAGCAGCCATGCATGCAAGAGCTGCTCACTTCTACTTACTGTATGCATCATTTCAGCTCCTCACCAAAGGTACCTCCAGCCATGCTCTTTGTCTTCCCACAGACTGGTCTTTCCCCAGCAACACAGTATCCAGCTTTGATAAACCTTCAATTCCTGCTCCTCCACAATTTATTTTCATGTTCTAGTTTACCACTTCAGAGAAAGAACTATCAAGAAAAGTCAGTGAAGGTTGGTACCAACCACTCATTCATTTTATTCCGAATTTTTGGCAATAGTCTTTTTTTTAACAGTCATGTATGCCGGCCAGAGGAAGTGTGTGGAGCCTGCCAACATGGAGTGAGCTCCTGAGATTTTCCAATCAGTCTTGCGGCAGCAAGTACGCCTCTTGAAGTCTCAGCTCCAGGAGTGCTGCGATTATTTGACAATCCGATTTTATCATTTATCATTTAAGAATCTGCTTTTAGCTTTCCCTAGAGTAAGTTGTGAGCTCCCGTGACTATGTCAAACAAGTCTGGTTGATGACCGAGCTAGACACACACACCCGCGGCTCTCTGCACTGACGCTGCTCTCCAGGCACATGCCACGAGCAGAGGGCTCGGAGGGGACAGTCTGGCGACCAGAGCGCTGGTGGGCTGGCCCGGCGGGGAGCGCGGCCCCGAGCGCATCCCTGGGCGTATCCCCAGGCGCATCCCCGAGCGCATCCCCGGGCGCGGCCCCGAGCGCATCCCCGAGCGCATCCCCGGGCGCTGCCGCAGCGGCGCGGCTCCCGCACTACAGCTCCAGCTCCCGGACTACAGCTCCCGGCGTGCGCAGCAGCGCCCGCCCNCGTGTGTGTGAGCGTGTGCCGGGCAGGTGAGAGCCCGGCGGGGCGGAGGAGCAGGGGGATCAGGAGCTGGAGGCGCGGCGTGCCGCTGCCTGCCGGGCAGTGCCCGTGTGTGCCGCTCGCCTCGGCACCGCTCGGGTCGCTCCTGGCGCCGATCCCGCTGCCCCCCGCGCTGGCGGGGATCGCTTTTCCCGGCGTGTGCGGTTCTCGCTGAGGTCCCGAGAAGAGCGTGAATGATCAGCGGCTGTGAGCGATCACGTATGTGCTGTAGGCGCACATGTGTTCCCTACGCGTTCAACACATCCATCGGGCTGCAGACTGCGCCCCGTGACACCGGGCGGCCTCGAGGGGGATGGGGCGAAGGCAAAGGGGGTAATAACGAATTAATTGCAGATGAGAAGTAATATCCGTCTTTGAGTCATCAGTCCTTGAGGCATAATTTCATTCCAAAAGCTCTTAATCGAATGGGAGATCTGTTAAAGGAAAGCACTGCCTTTCCCATAGGATTATCCGATTTCTACCGGAGAATACAGATCCTGGATTATTGAGCTACATGGGATTTGCGTGTTTCTCTCTAATAAGTCTGTGAATCTGATTGTAAAAATCTTTATTTGGAAGGGGGTGGGAGAGTTATTTGCTTCTAAACCAAAAGACATCTCTTTTCTGTGACATTTTACACAGTTTTTCTGGTTATCCTGTGCTCTGTAGGTGACTGCCTTAATTGGATGGTGGTGTCAAAGGTTGATTAGACTTCCTAATAGATTTTGGATCTGCAAGAGGATTGCAATTTTAAATGCGTGGTTAAAACAATCATTGCTTGCTGTCTCCCCTTGAACAGTTGAGAGGAAGGCTGATGTATTACATTTGCATTATCTTATCTTTGGTTTATTAACGTATCATTGCAAGGTTGTCAGGTTTGGCTTTGTTGTTGTTGGGTTTTTTCCCCTCTGTTATTTCATTTGCAGACCAAAAAGAAATGAGTGTCAGAGATGATTTGTTTAATCATTTAACAGCTGACACAAGCCATGTCCCTAACAAAACGCTGGTGAAAGAGTAGAAGATTTCTGGGATACAGCAGCTCCAGTACTGTGAAGCCGCTTCTTCAGGTCAGGGGCAGCATTTGCTGGAGGATGCAGTAGCCCGAGAGTTGGGGCTCATCGGGACGAGGTCGATGGCTTGCATGGAGCTTCTCTACCTGGCCAAGGAGAGCAGACAGGTGCCCCTGGGCACCGCTACCAGCTGGAGCCTGCCCTCCCCTCCCTACGAGCAGCAGCGTGATGGGGGTGAGGTGGACCCCAGAGCAGCTGCTGCTGTGGCAGCCCTTCACTGTGAAAGGCATTGCAAGCCCTTGCAGAGGGGCCCTGTGGCTGAGCTCTCCCTGGCACCTCAGCCCTCTTCGCTGGACACCTCACCCCAGGAGCACCTTGCACCCTCCAGCACCTCCCAGCCCTGCCACCCCCCTGAGCACTTGCCCAGGGAAGAGGACAGAGGGAAGAAGAAAGCCTGCTGCTGTGCCCAGGAACTCGAGACATCATTCACTTACGTGGATGAAAATGTAAATCTGGAGCATGCAAGAAGTCCCCCCAGTCCTACAGGCGGACACTGCCAGGATGCCCTTCTGCAGCAGCATTCCTGCGGGGAGCTGCCACCTGAATGGGTGCATGATTCTCCTTCCCTGGTCTCCGAGGAGGACGATGCTGCCTCGGAGGCGGCAGCCGGGAAATCCGTTGACTATGGGTTCATTAGTGCCATTTTGTTCCTGGTTAGTGGCATTTTGCTGGTAATAATTTCCTACGTGGTACCCAGAGATGTGACTGTGGATCCCAACACTGTGGCAGCCCGGGAGATGGAGAGGCTGGAGAACGAGAGTGCAAGGATTGGTGCTCACTTGGACCGCTGTGTTATTGCTGGGCTGTGTCTCTTAACCCTGGGGGGCGTGGTGCTCTCCAGCCTGCTGATGATGTCCATGTGGAAAGGGGAGCTGTACCGGAGGAGCAGGTTTG
>VXBX01006539.1:254841-266240 GCA_013400415.1 Scytalopus superciliaris
CCGGGCGGCCTCGAGGGGGATGGGGCGAAGGCAAAGGGGGTAATAACGAATTAATTGCAGATGAGAAGTAATATCCGTCTTTGAGTCATCAGTCCTTGAGGCATAATTTCATTCCAAAAGCTCTTAATCGAATGGGAGATCTGTTAAAGGAAAGCACTGCCTTTCCCATAGGATTATCCGATTTCTACCGGAGAATACAGATCCTGGATTATTGAGCTACATGGGATTTGCGTGTTTCTCTCTAATAAGTCTGTGAATCTGATTGTAAAAATCTTTATTTGGAAGGGGGTGGGAGAGTTATTTGCTTCTAAACCAAAAGACATCTCTTTTCTGTGACATTTTACACAGTTTTTCTGGTTATCCTGTGCTCTGTAGGTGACTGCCTTAATTGGATGGTGGTGTCAAAGGTTGATTAGACTTCCTAATAGATTTTGGATCTGCAAGAGGATTGCAATTTTAAATGCGTGGTTAAAACAATCATTGCTTGCTGTCTCCCCTTGAACAGTTGAGAGGAAGGCTGATGTATTACATTTGCATTATCTTATCTTTGGTTTATTAACGTATCATTGCAAGGTTGTCAGGTTTGGCTTTGTTGTTGTTGGGTTTTTTCCCCTCTGTTATTTCATTTGCAGACCAAAAAGAAATGAGTGTCAGAGATGATTTGTTTAATCATTTAACAGCTGACACAAGCCATGTCCCTAACAAAACGCTGGTGAAAGAGTAGAAGATTTCTGGGATACAGCAGCTCCAGTACTGTGAAGCCGCTTCTTCAGGTCAGGGGCAGCATTTGCTGGAGGATGCAGTAGCCCGAGAGTTGGGGCTCATCGGGACGAGGTCGATGGCTTGCATGGAGCTTCTCTACCTGGCCAAGGAGAGCAGACAGGTGCCCCTGGGCACCGCTACCAGCTGGAGCCTGCCCTCCCCTCCCTACGAGCAGCAGCGTGATGGGGGTGAGGTGGACCCCAGAGCAGCTGCTGCTGTGGCAGCCCTTCACTGTGAAAGGCATTGCAAGCCCTTGCAGAGGGGCCCTGTGGCTGAGCTCTCCCTGGCACCTCAGCCCTCTTCGCTGGACACCTCACCCCAGGAGCACCTTGCACCCTCCAGCACCTCCCAGCCCTGCCACCCCCCTGAGCACTTGCCCAGGGAAGAGGACAGAGGGAAGAAGAAAGCCTGCTGCTGTGCCCAGGAACTCGAGACATCATTCACTTACGTGGATGAAAATGTAAATCTGGAGCATGCAAGAAGTCCCCCCAGTCCTACAGGCGGACACTGCCAGGATGCCCTTCTGCAGCAGCATTCCTGCGGGGAGCTGCCACCTGAATGGGTGCATGATTCTCCTTCCCTGGTCTCCGAGGAGGACGATGCTGCCTCGGAGGCGGCAGCCGGGAAATCCGTTGACTATGGGTTCATTAGTGCCATTTTGTTCCTGGTTAGTGGCATTTTGCTGGTAATAATTTCCTACGTGGTACCCAGAGATGTGACTGTGGATCCCAACACTGTGGCAGCCCGGGAGATGGAGAGGCTGGAGAACGAGAGTGCAAGGATTGGTGCTCACTTGGACCGCTGTGTTATTGCTGGGCTGTGTCTCTTAACCCTGGGGGGCGTGGTGCTCTCCAGCCTGCTGATGATGTCCATGTGGAAAGGGGAGCTGTACCGGAGGAGCAGGTTTGCATCCTCCAAGGAGTCTGCAAAGCTGTATGGATCTTTCAATTTCAGAATGAAGTCTGGAGCAAATGATAATATGCTCGAGCTGTCGTTAGTTGAGGAAGATGTGCTTGCCATAGATAATTAGTGTAGTCATGATTTTTAAGGCAGCGTTTCTACAGGAAAATATGTTTCATTAAAGAAAGCAGATGCAGCTAAAGATAGCTGGTGATGCAGTTTGTCTGGCAAGAATGGTTTTATCTTAAGCTCTATAATCAAATGTTTGCAATATATGAGCACTTGTTGTAAAGGGGAAATGTGTCAGAGGAAATGCAAATTATATAAAATAATGAAAACCACTGAATAAAAAGAGATTTGTGATAAGTAGGTTCCTCAGATACTCGTTTATCCTAATATAAAACATTCCACTGGTGTCTTGCATTTATAATTTTCTTATTACTCCCATATAGAACAGGAATGACCTTGACACTTTGGAAGTTGTTAATTATTGCATCTGCAGGATTATTAGCAGTCTACTTGATAGAGTGTTAAGAATCAGAACCAATAATCAAATATCAGAGCTAATATTTCATGCAGAGAGATGCATTTTTGTTCTTTAATTTTCAGCTGATCCCTTCTTTTCTGTTGAGGGAAGAAAGAACACCACTTGATCATGACTTGCCACAAACGCCCCGTATTTTTGAACAATTGTACAATTAGTGATAATTATTTAAAATATAAAATAAGAGGCAAAGGGCAGGAAACCATATGGCTCATGGTATTGGTGGAAGACAAAAGGCTCTTTCAGCTTGAGGTCAGTGGCTCCATTTCATTTCAGATTAGCAATGATTGATAGTCATTAACTTTTGATAGCTATAGTGACCCATATAAAAGAAGTTTAGTTCCTGGTGGACAGATGTCTTTGTATGAAAACTGCCATAACTTGAATTAAGAGACCTCTTGTCTGGAGTCTCAAAAGACCAAAGAGTGAAAAAGGATGGGGATGCTGAGACTGAACACTTCTCCTTCAGTACAGATGCCAGAAGAAATTCAAGCTCAGCTGCAGGGCCTTGCTTATACTGGGGCTGTCTGCATCTTATTAGTCCTTTCTGAAACTTCAGTTTTATGTCACTAGGCTGTCAGCTTTCTCATAAGCAGCAAGGAAAGGTCAGGAAGGAGCTCTCTGAGGCTCATTCAATAAAACCCAATTTATTTGTAAATAATAAATTATCAGCAAGTACAAAGGTTAAGTATCAGGCAGTTTACTGGCTGACACAAGACTCATTTAACATAGGGGATGACCAAGGGTACATGTTGCTATTAATCACAGTTCTGTGGCACCATAGCCAAATATCTGTACCACTGATGCTATTTACTTTGTTATCAGTGGAACATTGAGATTGTGTTCTTGCAGTGTTGAGAAAACCAACAAAAATTGTTCTATGCATCACTTTTTACTGAACAGTGGTTAGTATATAATGTCCTATTAACATGCATATATATGTTATTATATATGTATACATAACAAAGCCAAATGTGTGAAGAGCTCTGTCTGTACAGTCTCTGACTGCAGATTCTTAGTAGAAACATGTGATTCACTGTCACAGCCTTGTCAGTTGTCAGTTAGGTCTCTAATATCAGGAATATGAAACATTTTTAAAATGATACATTTTCCCCACTGTGACATACAGGAGAAGAATTCTCTTGGGAAGGAGTGAGGAGGTCTCCTTTATGACAGCACAAAGTTCAGAATAAGAAGTGGATGGTGTAAACGTGGGTTCCTTACACGGAGAGACTGAACGCTATTTTGCCACCTGGCTTCTCATTCCCTCTTTTCTGGCTGTTTCTGTCAGGAGACAAGTGCAGCACCCAAGTCTGGCACTCAGCTAGTTCAGTCCCTTGTGCTTGCTGGCACGGGTGCCATTGGGTGAGGGCCCAAGGAGCTGTGCTGCTCCAGATTCATTCCTTTGGTCACTGTAAATAGCATAGTGTGGTACCAGGCTTTAACACTGGCCCTGAAAAAGAGATGCTGCTTCAGATGTTATCTGCTCTAACCGCTGCTTTAGTTCAGTGTTACTGGGTAATTAAATAGGCTGCCCTATTAGGAGGTGCTGCTGCCTAGTAGATGATTTTCCCAGTTTATGTCATGATGCACAGCGTGTCCACAGGCAGTAACTCAACAGTGACCAGCATCTCCACAGTCATCTTTGGAGAGTTTATATCCCTCCAGATTCAGGATTGAATCTCTAAGGCAAATACACGGAATAGCTTTCAGATATACAAAGCCTTCAGCCTGTTGTGATCAGTGAGACTGAGGAAGGAAATAGCCTAAGAAGCAAAACAGAGGAGAAAGGTTCCTCCTTAGCTGGCCTTTGTCTGCAGGGCTTGACATACAGCTTGAGGTGGGGTGTTGGGGACAGTGCTGGTTCTTGTCTTGCCCTGAGGACAGGGAGGGACTGTCCATGGCCTCCAGAGGTCCAGGCAAAGCTTTGTCAAGCAAGAGCTGGAGTCAGCAAGACGGTGTGGGGCAGGGGATGGATGTTGCTGGGGATGGAAACCCTTTCACCTGCCTGGAACCCTAGTGGGATCACTGTTCTCACCTACATGACATAAGCTCTAAAACTGAGGCTGGTGGTTTTGAGAGCTATTATTTTTATTTTTTAATGATACATATGCATGAAATTGGAATACATTCCATTATTGCAGAAAGATGACAGCTAAAGCTGTACGGATCACAGATTTCTTGTAGGAACCATGGCATGCCTTAATGCTGATTATTAGCACTAGAAAAAGGAATGCTCCCCCGACTGTCAGTATGTTATTATCAAGTGAGAAGTTTTCTGACACTTTGTAAAATGCTTGTCACAGATCATGAGCCTGCAATACTTTAATGAACCCTGAAATTTTCCCTGAGCATTTTAAGGAAACGTTAGTCAACCTAATAATCTAAATATACACTGCAGGAATGTGAGGAGTAAGAAAATTTAAACAACAGGACTAACACAGTTTCTTTATTTTGGTGTTATTGTGTGCTAAGAAGGAGGCAAAAGAAGGCCTTCAGAGTGCAGGAATTTAGCAGATAAACACTCTCAGGACATTTCTCTGATCACCTTTACAGCATGGTGTGGGTTGGTGGTGCAATATAAAACCTCTGGACTCTCAGGGTCTCGTGCTGCATGGTGCGACAGAAACCAAAGCACTTGCTGTCTGGTGGCTGATGGTGGAAAATGAATGTATGAGCCCGCTGGGCAGTGGACAAGCCTTCACACTGTTCAGCTCACATGAGGCCATGCCAAAGGCTGAAGCCAAGGGACACTGCCCTCTCATGCACCCTCACAGTTTGATTTTCCAGGCTCAAAATTTAAATGCTTTAAGGGTACAGATGTGGGAAGAATTGGTGGTGTTTTTTGTTGCCTGGGCAAAGGTTGCATGGAGAGCTTTCTTCTTTACGGATCTAAACTTTGGTGTATACCAACCAGGTTTTAAGTGCCCTCTAAACTATCAGGATTCCAAGTACAGATTTCTGAGTACCCCACAAACCCACTGGGATTTCTGCCCTTAGTCAGTTTATTTATGACCAACCCTAAGTGCCAGATGTGACACTTTCCCGTTTTCTACCTCATGACGTGTCTGCGGGTTGGGGTCTGCCCTGGCCTCTGCCTTCCCACCAGAGGGGCCCCGGAGATGCCTTGAGGTGGGGATGGAGGGAGACTTCTCCAGGGCAGCCGGTGTCTGGCTCCCTGCTGCTCAAACAGCTCCCCAGTGACCCGTGTTCTCGGTTCCTTTTTCTCGGTCAGACGCCTGTGGCTGAGACTGACCATTTGGGAGCAGCATGGCCCCTGCTGGGGATGGATGTTCACTGGAACGGAGGCCTGTTGCTGCATGGTCCCAGCCCCCAGGCTGTGGGTGCCCTCCATGGCTCCCAGGCACAGCCAACCTCGCCTGCTCCTTGCCAGCCCGAAGCCAGCCCTATGGCAGAAATGTTTGAGACTCTCTCCTAGGAAGCTGCAGTGGGTTGCTTCTGGATTTTTATGTGTTTACAGTTTTTTAGTCTTTGTAATTCTTTTAAAAATCTGTCTGCAATGAACATAAAGTTTACTGACTAGAAAAGCAACAGATTTAATCTTGTAAAACTCCTTTTTGACCCACAACAGGGCGAGACATCACAGTCCATCGTAAGCTGTTCAATAGTGCGTTTGATGCCTTATTACAATCGCAGACATGTTCTGTACAGAGTGAAAAATAAAAGTCTGTGAAGCTGAGCACTGTTGTCCTGGGCCTCTTTGCTCCTCTCTGGTTCCAGTGCTTGGCTCTTGCCCTCCACACCACGGGTGCAGCCCCTGGTCCTCAGCTGGGAGCCCCTGCAGGCAGCAGGGTCACCTGGCAGCAGCGGCGCCGGAGCAGGCTGTGCCAGCACACCAACCCTGTCCCTGGCTCACACCTCCATTGTGTTCCTGCTGCTGCTCCTTCCCAGACAGAAGTGCCAAGCAATGCAGAGTTTCAAACCCTGGTAGTCTTGTGTCCCACTGAACTCCATACAACCAGAACAAAAAAGAGACAAGGAGGGTGGGAGCAGCTGGGGAGGTGCTGTGGCAGGAGGTGGGTGTTGAGCCTCTGTTCAACCATCGTCACAAGCATGACCCCTTCAGTACCACATCCTTGCCTTGGCCCAGCTTGGCCATGGCCAGGGCAGGAGGGCAGATGGTGCTGGGTCCAGCACCAGCAATGGTGATGACCAGTGAGTATGGGGTCCCCAGAAAGGGAAGGTGTTGGGTGGGGCAAGGAGAGGCAGGAGCTGTGTTCCCAGGAGGTCTGTGGGCCAGCTTCACCTCCCCCCAAGAAGAGCTGTGCCAGAGTGGGCAGCAATGGGAGGGTGCTGCTGCGGGGCCAGCAGCTGAGCAGGACTTCCAGGGAGCTGCAGTTTGCTCCTGGCTGGCTTTTTTTCCCCTCAGATCTCCAGTGTTTGTCAGCTAAGCACCTTAACCACCTTAGACAACCTCTGCTCCCTCCCAAATGCGATATGAAGGTATGCCATGCAGGTTATGCCTCATAAGGTCACTTTTCATTCCAGTGTGACAGGATCAGACCCTTCCCTGACACTGTCATGTGAATCACCATGTGGGTGGGAGTGCTGTGGTGGGTGTGGATCCAGGCTAGAGCAGGGACTGTCCGCTCTTATTACTTGTTTCCACAGAACTGAGTACAACAGGGCCTCAGTTTGCAATTCAGCTTTCAGGCTCTTAACTCTACAGCAGTAATAAATGTGTCCCAGAGGTGGCCAAAGTGGCTGCAGTGACTGTGCTCCTGCCATGTGCAGCCTGTTGGGTGCAACTGATGTTTAATAAGAGGCTAAGAGAGAAGATGTATTTATTGGTATGACAATCCATCAGGTTAAAGATCTGGGAGGCTTTCTAACTGAAAGCAAATACACAAATTCATTCTTCCTAATATCTTTTTCTGTTTATGAGTCCTGGCAAGGTTAAGAATCATGCAGACTGCAGGAAGGTGAGACTGCTCTGATTTTCTTATCAGTTTAAATTGAATTGTGACTGTTCCAAATTTGCATAAAACTAAACAATACAAGAACACTTATTTGAAATGAACCTGGTTAATACTTTGTGATGGGTTGTTTTTGTAGGCCTTCCTTGGTAACCAGGGTCAAAATACCGAGCTATCATAAGATATACCAAGCTATTGCCATTAACTGAGCTGCAATACAAAGGGATTTAGCCATTGTTGTGAATGAGAGCGTTACAACCTAACACGTGTTTTTTATTCACTTGCACCCAGTGTATAACCCATAGACCAGCATGAAAGTTCTTCCATCTGCATTGAGAATGAGATTCTGAAATTCTTCTGCACACAGATACCAAAGCTCTGTATAGAACATACAGTGGCCCGGTTTTACAGATGAAGTGAGGAACCTCCTCTGCCCAGAGAGCTGGAGGACCAAGGCTTCTTAAGCCTCTGTTCAGTGCTGCAGAAAGGGCTTAATTTGTACAGAACCACTAGAATAGATTAACCCCAAAAGAATGGCAAATATTTTTTTATTTTTCTGAAGAATTACACTAAAGTTTAATTTAAAGCACAAAATAATTTTTAAAAAATCTAGAAAAGTCAACCCAAACTAAATTTTGCCAATATTTGGAGGAATTTGGGGAAAGTTTTGCACAATAAAGGCATTTGTATTATAGTACAGGTTTGGTTTTTTAAGGTATAAAAAAATCAATACGCTTCTGTTGAAATAATAAAACAGATATCTTTTTATCAGCACAAAGGATTCTCTTCTCTTTTGTTTCTGCTTTGACAGATGTATATGCAGGGAAATTTAGTATTGTTGAATAAAACATTGAAACAAAATTGATTAAGTCCCTTTTGTAGAAGAAAAAAATCAATTCTTCCCATTAGAAGAATCTAAAATATGTTGATCAGCTAGAAATGTAAATAAATTTCTTTAATCACTGTTCTCCAACTGCAGTGTATCCATCTACAAGAGATTGTCTTGTTTCTTTATAGCTTAAAATAAATTTGAACATGAAGCAACTTCTGACAAACTAGCCAGAGTAACCATGCTTGAATGTAAATAATACCAAGTAGCTATCCTGACATTTTGGTATTGCTTTTCTCAAGGATTAGCTCTTCATGAAATGAATGTATATGTGATAATGATATATCCAGGCTAGGAACAAAAATATATTCACTGAAAGGCAGAGCAGTAGAAAATAGGTGACTATTTTCAGTTTTTATGTAGTATGTTCTGATTTCACGTTAATAAAGACAACACTTTCAAGATCTCTTGATTAGTAATTGTTGAGGGCTATTAAGGGTCATGGAGGGTTATTAACAGAAGGATGCAAAGTCTCTAGCTCTCTAAATCCCTAAGCTTCTGATTGATAAGAGCTGAGAGAATATGCTGCTGTATGCTTGCCCTACACTTGGTTCTGAATACAGCAGTAACTGCTGCAGGCTACTGTCTGAGACTACTTTGTGATAGATGGACCTTTGATTTGATCCAGCCTCACCCCGTGTCCTCAAAACTTTATGCTTTGCCTATAGTGAGAATACCAAGTAGTTTTTTTGCCACTGTGGCTTCCTAAGGAAGGAATCAATAAGTCACAGTCTTACCTTTGTTTTTCCCTCCTTAGAGGAATGGTAACCATGGCTGGAAGAGCTCTTGAGAGGTCATTTTCCAGTCTTCTGGAACTTTCACCCTTCATCAGTCCTCAAAGATGATTACTCATGGCTGTGAAATTGCTTTACTGGATTCCCTGAGCACTCTGGGGTGAATTTTATAAGGCTCACATGATCTGAAGATACATTGTGTATCTATGTAGCCTCTTCCGCTCTACCAGCCTTAATTCTAAGTTCTACAGTCTATGGATAGTCTGAATAGTCTTATATTTTATTTTATAAGGTAAAGAAAGGTTGAAGCATTTCAGCCTTCTTCAGCCTTCATTCTTAATTGTGCTCCTGTCTCCCCCTCCACAAAGCAGAAAACCTGTTGTCTTTTTTTCTTTGTAGTATAAAGCACTTCATTATGACCTTTTTTTCTCTTCTATGAGGATCTCACTTGCTTCCCCACCCAAAAAAAGAAAAAGAAATTTTATGTATGTGTCCTAAGTTTCCCAGTGGGGAAATTTCTTAAATTTTAGGTCACTGTCATGCTTAGGCAAACCAATGTTTACAGTTGGTATTTTCCTTTCACATTTCATATATGCATATTTTTTCCTTAATTTTGCTTAAGGATTTTCTGAATTTCCTGAATGTCTTTTTACTTTAAACTTGTGTTATGTGGGAGCATGTCTACAAGTGCTTTGAGTTTACTGAAGTTTCTTCTTCCTTGGGAACACTTGTCCAGAGGCAGAAATAATCTGCTGTAGCAGCCCTATATTGTGTTACTCCAGCCTGCCTTCATTCATTCCCCACTCAGCCTTTCTTCAGTGTGGGCAGCAATGGTCCAGGACAGAGGTTTTGTGGCACTCTTGCTCTTTGAGCCAAGCCATGTTGCTAAGGAAAATACTATGGGCTTGTCTATGGTATCAAATTACAGTGCATGGTGATTGAAATGGGAAATATCTTCACTTAAACTTCACAGGATATTGAAACCAGTCTTAGCAAAGAGGTGAGTTAGAAGCAAAAATCAATATTGGACAATGCTGAAATGCCTCTGTTCAGGTTGCTGTTTTAAGTGGCTTGTATAGACCTTTCAAATCATGTTGCCAACAAATGGAGGAAATACAGCTTTTAAAAAGTCAGAGCATTATTAATAGTGTGCTTGACCTCCAGCTCTGCATAGTCTACAAAAAAAAGCATCATTTGTCATATGCTGCTGCCTTATGCCTTGTTCTGCAGCCCCTGTTGGGAAGCAGTTGCACATAGAAGTGCATTCAGAGAGTGAGGGTCAAAGCTTTAGACCCACGATGGACTGTGGGAAGGAAGGAGAGTAGGAACAGACCAACCCCTGAAAAAAAGAGCGGGGTGCAGGAACTGTTCACCTCATACATCATTCACACTAATGGTATTTCTTGTCCTTCTCTGTGAGCAGAGAACATTGACTGTGCTGAGCTTACACTTGCAGCTTTCCAGCAGCGATAGAGAAGTATGGAGAGAAGCAAATGTCAGATGTCTTCATGAGAAAATGGATGTTGCAGCCACCATCCTGGGGTCTGAGGAGTGACTGGGGGCCCAGCACCCCCAATTGGGCTCCTCTGCAGTCTAGTCTGTCGGACACCATTTGCAGCACAGAGGCAGCCTGAACCCTTATTAACTTTAACCACTGTCTGAGTAACCTAAAGTGACAATCCGTCTCTCTTACTGCTGTTATTAAGTCAGTTTTGGACAATGCCTTATCATCTGCAGAAAAAAAAGAAGAGGAGCTATAATGCAGACAGCAAGTTTCTAGGTAAAATTAGTGTGTCTGAGAAGGAGAGAAAAATGCCACATACTGGGATAAACAAATCTTTGCATTGATTTCTGCAACCAGAGTCCTTCTGGGAGCACTACAAATACATGTCTTTGTTTAGTGCTTGGATTCAAAGAGCTGTCAGTCTTATTCTACCCAGACAACTCCCATTTGTGTTCACTTCTGGGGTGGTTCAGGGTCATACATTATTTCTGCTTGTCTGTTCTTGCTTTGCACTTTGATGCCAGCTCCACAGTTTTTCAGAAGCTTCACTTAGCCACACACATGAACAAAACCACTTGAACACCACTGTCTTGGTGGCTGTGGGCAGTGTCTAGCTGATACATGGCACTGCTGCAGCTTCAGGAGTGGACGTGTGAGCCTTGAAAATGGAATACATGTCTGTTCTCACAGAGAGTCTTAAATACCTTTCTAAATATACATGAAGATCTCATCTGTCCATTGTCATTTGAGAGCCTGAATCTCATCTGCCAGTGGGCATGCCTGCAGTGTATGATCTGTGGCCCAACAAAGAACTAGGTCCTTCTCTTTACCTGTCCTACCTATTCTCTATTTTTGGGTCCAGTGCATAGGAATAAAAAGGGAAATCTTTTATACCTTCAATTCAGGTGGGATTAAGCCTACCTTTCAGTTGGGTGGCTGAGGTAGCCTGAGATAAAATTTGAGGCCAGTAATAAGTTGCTGCTCCTGCACAGAGCAAGATGAAAGGAAAGGAGTTGTGACTCAGAGATAAACAGCCCCACCACATAGTGGTAATAGCTCGAGACTGTGGTTTAAAATCACAGTCTTAACTACAGTAAACAGAACAGTTTTTAGTCCCTTTTTTTTTTTT
>VXBX01006539.1:266285-290658 GCA_013400415.1 Scytalopus superciliaris
TTTTTTTTTTTTTTTTTTTTTTTTTGTGAGGGTGAAGTCTAGAATGCAGGCTGTGAAGGACTGACATGGAAAGTTTGTACACTGTTTAAGAATTCTTCACTGGCACTGCCCCACATCCCATTAAAAGTGCTAGGACACATAAGCAAGCTTATATAAATAGCTGAAGTCATTTACTTACACACACTATGAAGCAATGCATTGCAAGTAAGGAGGTCTGTATCCAAACACCCCAGGATATGAATTTGTTACAGCTTTGAGTGAGGTACCATCTTTCTTTACCTTGAGCTGAAGGCTTTCTTATAAGATCCCCAAGCTAATTGCTATGTTCATACACAATGTTTACTGTCATTTATATAGAACAATGTTTTGTTCAGTTCCTGTTTCAATTAAGGTATTTTAAGCATTCACCTGTGCATCTTATTATTTTACCTTGGTGAACAGAAGGAGGAAAAATAAGAAAAATATTTTTCATTGTATTTTTGTTGGAGAAAGTATATGGAACTAATAGAAAAATGGGAGGGAGGTGAGAGGTGAAGGTCCTGTCAGCAAGCAGGTAGGAATATGGATTTCATAATAGCTACAGTCAATAATTATTGGGGAAATAGATTTCACAATTCATATTGATTTTAGACAACTTGATTGATGCTGTTGTAATACAGGAGGCTAGTCAAAACTGTGAATCAAAAAAAAACCCAAAAAATCCAAAGGCAGGCCCCTTACAGATTAGTCATTCTTTATACTAGTAAGCCAATTTATCATCAATAATAAAAATTCCTGATTTTTAAAGCAATGACTCATTTTCATAAAATATGTCCTCTAGTTATGTTCAGTGTTTTCAAAGGTTCCTGCTTTAATGGAGGGGACAGTCAGATGCTGCGAGTTTCTTACACCACACTGTATAAGACTGATTATGTTTCTAGGGACTTTTTGAAATTAATTGCTTTGGACATACCTTAAATTCTCTCTCACATCATTCTGTCCACTTTCAGAATAAAAGTTGATTTTGCAATTAATTTGAGGACACTTTACATTCTTCAAGTTTCCCTACAGGCACAAATCACCCCAAAACCTTAGGCTGTATCTTCATGAACCACTGAACAAATCCAGTTTTCTGATTTACCAAAGGAGAATCTTGATTCTTCTCCATTTTTTCTCTTTCACTTCCCCCACCTCTCTCAGCTTTGCAGTCCTTCCCTGCCTTGTGTTCCAGCCCTCTTATAAGCCAGTGCTAGGCCTAGCAGAAGATTATTTAGTGATTATCAGCATAATTTTTATCTCTTATTTTCATAGATCCCACTGGCTTTACTTTACAATATATTTCCCTTTCTCAGCTGGTTTAAGAACTAGTTATAGACTCATGAGCACCTTGGGGAGAAGCTAAGATGCTCCTGGGCATTTACTCTTCAGGGCATACCTGTGAGTGTGGGGACAGACAGAGCCTTGCTTGAGCCGTGGAAGCTTTTGAGCTAACTGGACACAGAGCCAGCTCTGGTCACAGGCAGCACAGAGCTGCCGTAGCATGGCACTGTGCCTGAGCAATATGCCGTGCCTCTCAGCATATTGCACAGCTCTGTGCTTTGTGGAGGGGAATTGCCACATGCATGGCCTGGGCAAAGGCAGCTTGAGTTAAATGCAGCTGCCTTTGTATCCTTACATCCTTAACCATCATGGCAATTGTCGTCACTTCTCTGCCAGCTCTGCCTGTATCCTCACCCCTCTCCTTGTTCAGCATCTCCTCTCCTGTTAATTTTATCTCTCTTGTGTTACTCACAGTCTCTTTGCTGTCATGAGCTGCATGCAAATGCTGGGTTTATTGTTCAAGATAATGCATTTCTGCAATCTTGATGAAATATGTGTATTCCATTTGGTTTATTAGCCAATTAAACTAATCTCTAGAAAACCTTCAGAATGCCTTCTGTTCTTCTGCAGTGAAGTTAATTTATCTTTATG
The DNA here is from genome assembly GCA_013400415.1 of Scytalopus superciliaris. Lineage (NCBI taxonomy): Eukaryota > Metazoa > Chordata > Aves > Passeriformes > Rhinocryptidae > Scytalopus > Scytalopus superciliaris. The sequence goes on from VXBX01006539.1 coordinate 268,236, forward strand.
GTGCTGGCAGTAGGAAAATGGTCTATATGCCCCTTAGAAAGGTTTACAATTCGTATGTTTTTATCCAAAGCATTTCAAAATAATAATCTGAAAGTCAGATTTGGATATTCAGGAAACTTTGGCTGAATGATCTGCAGCAAAGGAAACATCTGGGAAATACAGGCATAGTCTGATCTTATCTCTCAATCTGATTTGTAAATAATGTGTCAAAACAGAGATTGCTTAGAAGTTAAGAAACAATTTTCTTTGCTCACAAACATGTTCCAGTGACCATTTATTTTGAGCTAATCACTGGGTAACACTCAGTGTGTCAGGCTGCTTTCAGAATTTCATAAAAAGCGTTGGTAGAGAAGAATCCATTTCATAGAATGACAGTGGAGGCTGATGGACACCTCTGGAGGTCATCTGCTCCAGTCCCTGCTCAAGCAGAGTCAGCGAGAGCATATTGCCCATAGCTCATCCATGACTTTTAAGCACCTCCACTAATGGAGACTCCACAGCATGTCTGAGCAGCATTTTTCAGTTTTTGACCACTTGCAAAGTGGAAAAAAGGTCTTTCTGATAATTATTAGGATTTCCTGTATTTCGTTTATCACCCATTGCCTCTTGCCCTGTCAGTGCACACCACTGAGTAAGAGTCTGCCTTTATCTTCTTTATCTCCCTCCTGCCCCTGCTCAGTTTTCGATACACATGGATGAGATCTCCCCGAGCCTTCTGTTCTCCTGACTGAGCAGATGACTGTGATAAAACCAGAGCACCCCACTTTAAAGCCGTCACATACAGAGGAACACAGACCTTCCAACAACCTGTAGCACCTTCTGGCTGGGTCTGGAGATCTCTGCCTCTAGACAGATGTAAAGGGAAACACTATTTCAAGACAGATGTCTCCTAGAGAAAAAAGGTATTTATTGTTAACACAAGCAAGCCCTACAAGTTGTTCTACTTTGGAAAGACTTTCAGGTTTTTGTCTCCTCCCTACAAAAACAGAATATTTAGCTTAGCTCATGTCAGTTTGAAATTAAAATACACGAAATAACAAGCTGAAGACTTTTGCAGAAGAATCCTAAAATGATTTTTTTTTTATTTTGTGAATTTCTCTGTCTTTAGTTCATCTAAAACTATTAATGAACTCCAGTCTTTGACACTTTTACTACTCATCACATCACTATTAACCATCCCCATCTCAGTTCTACCTCTATCTGGTGCATTTGATGTCCTCTTTTCTGTCTGAGTTTGATTCATGGACACCAGAAATAAAATGCAGACACTGGGCATTTTAAAATTTCTTTTTTTCAGCTGAAGAAAGTAATTTCTAAATTAACAGAGTCGGATATCTGAGGCATGTATCAGTTCATGCTTTCCATTGACAAAGGAATTTCATTATTTTGATACTTGCTTAGCTCATAAATGATGTCATGCACTTTCATATTTACTTTTTACTGTGCAGGAGGTGACAACATGATAAAATCTCTCCTCTGAAATTTTAAGTGTCATGGTTCTTTCTTCCTTTTTTTCTTTGAGAAGATGTTCAGACCCTTTTTGATTAATACCCATTTTCTTGGCCTACAGTAAAAAACCCCCAGTAAATAATAAAAAATAATATCCTCCAACTGGATTGTTATCCAGAGTTAAAAGTGCAAACAGCTTGTAATTAACTATGGCATGTGAAGAGTTTTCTTCTCTGGCCCTGAATCAGTCGGAGCTTTGCCAGCAGCTGTGGCCTACAGTCTGCAAAATTCGCCAAAAGGAAGAAGTATTTCTTCCATAGCTCTGAAAATAGATATAGCACTAATGAAATTTGAGGTTACATTTGCAATTGATCTTACTGATTGGGAGACCCAACCTGTGCTTGCTTAGTATGACAGTATTTCCACTGCAGTTCCCTGCCCCTCCAGCAAAGCCCCAAGGAGGCACTGGGCTAAGTAGTCCTCTGAACACCAGGATGAAGCAAGTGCTGCTTCCAGCAGATTTATGCATTGTTAATTGAAGCTTTTCCAAAGATGTGGTTGCTGTTTCTGCTTCTTTGCATTGTCTGGTGTCTAAAAAGGTGTGAGCTGTCACTGCACTTTTCTCTCAGATGGAGAACTAAATATGTCCCTATCTCCAATTCAATTGCTTATGTTCACTGAATGTAGCAATATAGACAGCATTTATCCTCCCCTCCCCCCCAACCCCCTGTCAAATTAGACTGGGACTGGTTAATGGCATCAAAATTTATGGAAGAAAAGTTGCTAAGAGAAATGTACATGTGAACATATATNAAATGGCCTACTGAAAAGTCACTATCTGTCATTAGGACAAACCAGGCTGGGGGTTTTTTTCTATGCTTTTGTGCTTTGGTTATATTCAGAGTTCTAACAATTTTGGTTTTCCTAAGCATTTTAGTAGCAATTCTTGGTTGTTGAATGTGATTGTAATATATAAGAATTTGGCTTTTTATATGCATGCTTTCAACATTGCCCATTTGATAGTATATTTGATTTGTTAATAAATTTTGTACAGAGATTAAGCTATATTTTCCTATAGTAATTACCCATGAAAATTGTATCAGTGCAGGCAGGAAGAAAGTACAGATTAAACAAGGTCTAAAACAAAGGCACTTTGAAGACCAAGTTTCTTACATTAGTCCCTCCTGGGAAATTTATAGGCAGATTAATTACTGCCTTTTGCCTCTAAGTTATTTTGCAGTCTAGTGGTATTTATCCATAATACAGGGAGGATCTCTGTATTACCCACTACTGAAATAGGAAAGCAGGGCATACTATTATCTGCAGTTCAACAGAAAATGATACACTGGTCTTTGACAAGCGAAGGACAAAAGAGGGTTGTGATCTGGCTTTTTCCAGCAGCACTGGTAAAGCAAATCCTTATCAATAGCACTCTATCAGCTCCAGCTCTTTGTCATGACAGAGTGAAAACCTTTGCTGTGTATTGTTTAACCACACATAGACACACAAAACTACAGGATATTCTTGCCTAGGTCTATCAATACTTACTGTAGATCAGAAATTCATAGTAGAGGGCTACTGAATTCAGCAGAAAGATTTATAGCTTGACCAGCACTGGTAGTCCAAGGGGTTTGCATCCCCAGAAGTTTTGAAATCAAGATGGATGGTTTTCCCAAAATAACAGCAATAATAACTATAATAATTATTATACTCTTAATATATGTCCTGGGTACTGTGTAACACACAAAATCAGAGAAGTAATTACAGTATCTTGTGATCTTAGATACAGTAATTGATTGTAATTACTCTTCTTTGAAGCCTTATCATGGTTTACTGGCCTAAATTAGAGCCATGGAGTCATCTCATGCATGTCATGTACCATAACCACTTTGCTTCAATTCTCAACACTTATTGTTTCCCTCCCTTTATATCCCTGCCTTGCAAAGCAAGGCTGTGGAAGGAGCAGCCTAAGCATCTCTTCTCTGCTCCTGTGCACCAGCCAAATGAGCTACTGGGCACAAGGAGTGGAGTAAGGCCTTCTCTCTAGAGGGTCAAATACAATATTCATCCCCTTGTTTTCCAGAGGAAAAGGGAACAAAAGGCTATTTCCCAAGGAGCTGCCTTCTTTTTTTTCTGTCCCAAGGTTAACTTGGAGCCAGGACTCTGATGTATCGCTCTCACTTGGGTTGATGGCTAACAAGGCAAATTAGCCCCACTTGAATAAAATATCTGTCAGGCGAAAACAGAGCTGCGTACATTCCCTCTGAAATGTCTGCGTGTGCCAAGAAAGGCAATCTGCTGGTACTGAGCACACACAGAGGGGCCTTACAAAAGGCCAATTCTTTGCATGAGCAGGGCAGGAGGGTGCCATGTCCCATAGAACAAATTGCTGCTGTTCAAACCCCTGAGAACAGGCAGAAGCAGCAGCTGCTATTGAGTGCTCTGACTATCTTGCACTCTTTCAGGATAAATGGCTGTTATAGAAAAAGACATACTGCCTCAGAATTTCTGGAATGCAGCACCATAGAACATCAGGTTAATAGGAACAGGTAAATGAACCTTATTTATTTTATCAGAAAGACTCTGTATGTTTAGATTTTCTTTTCTTCCAGTGGATGATCAGATTTTTATAAGGTCAAGTGTCATTGGACTACTAACATTCATTCTGTTAGGAATGGATGGGAGGGAATTAGCCTGATGTCATCTCAGGATAAAATGTCTCTACATCTTTTTCTGTAGAAACAGGACTTCTGCACAGCCTCTGCTGCAGTTTCCTATTAGTTATTTCTTAACTTCTTGGGAAATACAGAACTTGAACTGACAGATAGCATAGCTATCATATAACATTACTTACTTATTGCTTCTTAGTTCACTTCAGTGATTAGCAATTTCTGCACCTCTTGTAGCAATGCAAGAGAAATGAGAGCCAAAGGCAGCAGAGAACTCCTTCCAACCTCCCTCATTCTTCTGCACAAGCATTAGCTTGCAAATGCCAAACACAATCTGGGTGTTTTCTCCCTGTGCCTAGTGTGAAATGCAGAAAGAACAAACAGAATCTTCTTGGATTAATCTCTTACTTGACAAACAGATGTCCAGTTTCAAATCTAGAGTTCAAACGTATGCTGCATTCTTCCAAGCAAGCAGAGAGGCAGAGGCTTCTGCTGAGCCTCTCATAGCTTTCTATATGACAGTTGTCCTGCTATAGCCCCTTTCTCCACGCTGCAAATGCATCTACACCAAAATCAGACCTAAGCTGACACCCAAAGCACAACCCACCTTACCTGCTTCCAAGTAACTCTATTTGTCAGCACAGGATCATGAACAGACATCAAGTGTGTCCTCTGAGATGCCTTTGTCTGAGCAGTAGGCTGGTTCCTATCCCTGTGCATGAGTATATTTGATGAATTTCCCTAGAGAAATGAAAAGTTGAAAGATACTGCTGAGAGTAGCATGAGAGACAAATTAGGAGTTGGGGATGGAAATCAGTGTAAAGGAATTCTCAGTAGACTGCTAGTGAGTCATGAGTTGTGGATGTCTCTTAGATGAGGAACAGTCCTGCAAGGCAATTACCAGGAGCCTCAGCACTTAAGCCACATGATATCAGATGAAAGACTTAAGGGAACTGTTTTTCACAGGCAGGAGGAAGAAACATAATCAAATCCATTATTTCCACTCAAGTGCATCTAATGCTATACAACATCTGCATGTCCAGGGAATTAGTTTTACTTATTTACGATACCATACTGGTCAATTACATGACAAAGCCCTTATAAACCTTTCTATACTGTTTGTGAGACGGAAGTAGACAGAGAGCCACAGAGAGCCCTTAGATAAACACTGCCAAAAGAAAAACAGAAACAGTCTTACTGAAAGAAAATACCTGTGTGATGGAAGGTGGTGATGGTGGTGAGTAGGGAGTTAGGTGTTAAAGCATCTCCTATTAAATTGTTTATTCAATGTCTAACTCACACTGGGTTGCTAGGGTTTGGGGTTTTTTAACGTTCCTAATTAATTATAATCCAGTCCCAGCACAATCACTCTAACAGAACTGACCAAAGAAACATGCCAATTAAGTGTTGATGGACATAAAAAAATAAATCTCATAGCTAGAGTCATTACTCTTGCCTTTGTATAGAGTAAGGAAGAAATCAACTACAGAATGAACTGCAGTCTTGCACTTTGAACATTGAGAATGAGGCAGATTAGAGTTCTCAAAGTGCTACAAAAAGCAAATCTTCTAATTATGTATTTGTAAAGCAGTGATCCTGGCAATATGAGTGCCAAAAAAAAAAAAAAAAAAAAAAAGAAAGCAAAAAAGAAGAAAACTGTATAAAGTAACTGTGAGCAGTGGAATTTTCCCAAATTTTCAGTTTTCCTTACAGCTTATATTAAGTCACAGAATGCAGTTCACAATTCATGTGGTGCTCACACATTTTACAAATCACTTCTTGTTTTAATAATAAAGGAAAGATCTTGATTGTCCACTATACCTCCTCAAAAATGTAATATGAATCTCTTCAGCACTTTTGCTGATGTTATGTCCAGTCCAATTTTAGTAATATTCTCAGTTATCTCACAAACCTCCTGTTAGAGAGGGTTTCCTGATCTTTTCTATCATCCAAGCCAGAATAATTACTTTTGTCAACGACTTTCATCAACACATTCTGTGTTGGAATCCTATGCATATCACACAAGAATTTATGATCCTTGGCTTGAAGTTTTATTTTGGATGTATTTTTCTCTGAGACATGTTTCTCTTCAGGAACTCAATGTCTTTCTTCAGTGCATCCACCAATGATACTGTGAAAGAAATTCTCAATGTTTCCAGTTGCAGATCAGTTGAGAGACTGATGCATTCCTGTGAAATACTGGGCTTTTCTTGGACTTCAGGAAAAAAGTGAGTGGATTTGGTTTTGCTTGTTCCTCTAAATCTTTTTTTGCTGGGAGAACTCTGAAGGCATCATTGAATATCACCTCTGATTCATCCTTTCCAACCTGACCTCAGAGGAACCAGGGACTGAGACCCAGCTCAGGAGCTATAGCTCTGGCCTGAAACTAACAACAATTACCATCTGCTTCCCACAAAACTGGAAAAACAGGACCTCAGCTTTCTTCCATATTGCCTTGGTTGCCTTCCCTTCAGTAGGGTACATTTTCTCCAGGTTTTGTTGCAGGAACTGACAAGGCAAAGCTCACAGTTGGGAACATACTGGCTTTCATGCTGATATTCCATCACTTAAGAAAAGGGTTAAGAAACAAAATTAGCATTGTAATTCATAGAGAAAGTGTGTTCCAAAGTCCTCTGAAGTCAGTGGACTGAATCCCACTAACGTCACCAAGTACTGGCTTAAGGCCTTAGTAAATACTGTATTTATAAAGGAATCATTGTACGTTGTGGGTGCAAAAAAAAATATGTCTCAATAATTCAGAAACCACAACTGAGGAAGGAGTACAAGCAAAGATTGCTAGAGGTGAAGGCTGAAAAAATATGGGTGTTACACCAAAGTGAGGTGTGGAAGGGAAGCTGAAAGACATGAAAGCTAGACTGAAGTTGGTCTGGTATCACCTACTGCTAGAAGAAGGCAAGCATGTAGTTGTACTCTGAAGTGCTTATTCCCTGAAACACTGTTGCCTTTGCAAATTTCTTCATCTCTAGCTGATATTGACTATTTCTTTTGCTGACTGCAGCTGCACTATACACACTTCTAAATTAACACCTTAGTTCATGCAATCTGCCCAAGAAGAGTTCTCCCAGTCTTTTCAGTTCTGCACAGGTATGGACATATGTAAGCACATTGGCACTGCACCCCTTCTGTGGAGAAGCAGCCCATGGAGAGATGAGATGGGAGTTCTGTGAGTGATAGGATGTAACATCTCCCAGACAGATCTCCCAGATCTATCCTTAGATTCAGATAAATAAGGATGTCTCTGTACTTTGTGAAAGTGTCTTAGTATGCCGTATTTTCCCATGAGGGACTAGGTGCAGCTGCTCTCAGCACCTTATGTGAAACTTAGTCAAGTGGGTTCGAACAGATGTTCAGGATTTGGCCTAATCTGGTACAGCATTTGAAAGTATTTTCTACTTAAATTAACCAGCACAAAATGGGTTTGCATAAAATCTTGTCAAGTTAGCTCACCTCTTGTAAATCACGTCTGTGATCATCTTACAGCCTGGTCTCCTCTCAGTGGGATCCACCACATGCCCTTCAGACATGGATAAGAATGCTTTAAAGGCTTTATGGACAAGGTTCATAATTGCTGTCAGTGCTCACTGGTCATAGAAGAAACACTTCCTATTCACTTGCTTCTCTGCACTTATGTGCTTGATATAAGATAGGCATGAAGAATTCACCTGTTCACTGGATAAGGTGGCTCTTCACACGCTCAGTCAATAGGAACAGATCTGCCTTTGTAGGCACGCAGACACGTTGGATTTCACCCGAGGTACAAGAGCTGCTATCAGGTCGTCTCTCTGTGGCTTCTCTCATTCTCCTCTTGTGATTCCTAGTCCTTGTTAGAGGATGCCCCAGCACATGTGGCTCCAACACCAGTGCTGTGAAAGAGCAGCTCTGCAGAACAAGAAGGACAGCACAAGATGTGGCAGCACTACAGTAAGATTGATCCTTGAAGAGTTTGCCCCCTGGGGGACTGCACTTGTCTGATTTTTAATAGATATTTACCTTTTCCACTGCCGCCTTTTCATAAGGAAAATATCAGCAGACTGTACTCTACTGAGTTTATCCAGCAGGGAGCAGCATTTACTCATTTGTGAAGGAGAACGTGCTCCAGCCTCAAAAGAATCAGGCACCCGAAGCTGAAATACAGACTCAGAAATCCTTTGCTTAAGGAAAATATGTTTACAGATGGAAAGCAGTGTAAGGGGTGGAGCAGGGAGGGAAGGTTAAACAGTTGGCAGTAGGCCTCTCTCTTCTTCACCTGTGTGATGCCTCTGTAAGCATGGTTTGGTATTTAGGACTAGGGAGGGTGGATGCTTAGAAACAGTGCCAGTAGATGAGCTGGATCAAAACATTCCCATTTAAGGAAAAATTTTCAGTGTTATCCCTGGTTCAGAATTATTAATTCAGGTACTGGAAATCCAGATTAAGCCCTCACTAATCATGTGTGTATAATATTATCTCAGGCCTAACAATATAGCATATTGGTTTATATATATATGTATATGTATATGTATATATATGTATGTATGTATGTATATATAACACCTAGGCTACTGTCTGTTTTGAAAGCTTTCAGTTTTAAAAATGGCCCTCAAAAGATGGTTCTTACCATAACACATTAAAAATTTCAAAGCCAGAATCTCAGAATTTTGAAATCAGCCTTCCACAGGGATAATCAGGCTGTGAACAAGGGCAAAAGACAATATTTTAGTAGTTGAAAACTAGTGAAAAAACATCTTCACTACATAAGCGAATTTCTATGAAAAACAACTTTGTTACAGACATATACCTTATTGACAGCACTTGTGGTACTGTTGCAGTGCTTCCTACCTATCCGTATGCACAGCAGCCTCCTGTTGCTGCCCCCTGAGAAGCAGGTGTGTCCCAGGGGTAGAGTCTCAGAGCACGTGAATCAGCCCATGCAGGGTTGGGTAACTACTGTAACCTGTAACCAGTACCCAAACTAGCTTTAAACCTCAGGCTAAATTACAAGAGCTAGAACACCACATGCTTGTGTGATTCTCTTCAGGATCCTGGGACTCCCAATGTGCGCTCAACAGGTAAAGCCTGTGCCACTGACACCTCGGGCTTTCAGTCCCTGAGTTGAGATGACAGCAGGTTTCATCCTACCTCTGGCTAAAATGTTATATAACTTTCTAGTACCTTGGCCTTCCCTGCAGTCAGAAATGTGCATAGTCACAAATTAGATTAAATGGATTTTTATAAACACACTCACTTTTCTTTAATCATATTTTTTCTCTTCATGTTGTGGTTGAAGGTTTGTTTTAGTAAGATTGTTATGATCATTCAGTTTCCTTAAGTACGTATTTCCTTGTCTTCTTTTGCCTAGATTTATTTTTTAAGTATAAGATTACTTTGTCTAAACTTAACTTTACATATCCTGGATTCATAAGACTTGGTTCTGAGATAATAGCAACATTCCTGTAATACTTTTTTTTCCTCCTTGAAGTACTTTATCCTTTTAGCAGTAACTCCAGATTAATGTAGCTTTGTTCTCTGGCATCTCTTATGACATTTTTAAATAAAACTGCATATATGTTCTCTGTATCAGAAGCCCAAAGCCAGTACCAACAGTGTGTTGTCACTAGTTTGAAAACTGGTTGACTTAGTATTAAATTCCTTTTATATTTCAACTTCAAGAAGTAGATCTATTGGTACAGGAGATTCTCCAACAAGCATCAGCCAATACTTCTCAAACTCTGCAGTATTGGTATTATGCACTGAACAATGTATCTTGGTAAATCTCTCTCTTAATTTGTAATGTGGAAAACAAGTACAGATACCTGCCTTAACTAAGAGGTTTGTGAACAAGAGGCTAGCATGTGGCTTGAAAGTGGGTGGGAGCAAGGAGCACATCTGTGACAAATGGGGGAATAATTATGCAGGGTGAATGGGTAGTCCAGCCCAGTGCTTTGTCTCCATCAGTCACAGATGGAGATTTTGCAGATTTCTGAAGGAGTGTAGGAGCAGCACAAGGATCTAGTTTTACATGCTCAAAACACTCTCACAGCCTTCAGCATCTGATAGCTTGGGAACTTTCTGAGGAAGAGTTGCTGTCTTCATATCTTTAGCAATTTTTGTTTTCAAGAATAGATCCAGCTTCCCTTCAAACGCATGGGAACTGCATGCTTAGTTTCCTGTGACAAGGACTTCCCCAAGTCCCCAAGGACTTCCCTCACACCATGAGCAATGAACTGTCCCCCTTTGTCCTGAACTAATCACATGCTAGCTTCATTTGATATCTCCTATTATTGCATTAGGAAAGGAGGCAAAATGTATCCACCTACTTGATAGCTCTCCACCACTCACCTCTGTGGCCTCCTTAGTGTGCTGAAGGCGCTTACCTGATCCTTAGTGCGAGTCACTCCTGGCAGTGACCAGACACTATGAAAAGGACAGGCAAGGACAGACATTTTAGGGCTACCAAAGCCATCAGGCCTATGACCATGACCAGCCCAATGGATCTTCCCTGCATGCAAGCAGAGTCAAACCCACAGCTCTTGAGGACCCCTCTGAGCCCTGCTGCCCAAGCTGCATGGAACTCCACATTTCTTTGCCTGCAGCATATGCTGCCATGTGGTGTGGTAATAGCTGAACTTGATTTAAATGAACCACAGCCTAGCCACAGCAGCACAGAGCTCAGCGGAGAGTAATTGACTCTGCCTCTTAGCAGGGATCCTTAAAGAGTCATGACAGGTCCAAGTAATCCGTCAAAGAGCAGACTGAGCAGCCAGAAGTCTCTGGATGCTAATCCCTTATGAACAATAGGCTCATTATATGCAAATTAACAGGAGAAGTGGTGATTGGCCACTGTATCTGCCCAGACAACTGCTCCATTTCAAAGGAACTTTAAGTACCCTGAAATCTATAAGATGAAAAAATTAAGTGACCACATTCTGCATCTTTGTTTAAAAACAACCTGATTTTCTCAGACAGTCTGTGCAGGGATCCTGTGAATGCTGTGGACAGGGCAAGCTGGAAATAGTGCTCAGTGACTGAAATCCATAGGGAAAACAACAATAACAAATCAATGCAGACACTGAATTTCTTGAACAGCTCTGGTTTCGATTAATTTTAATTCCCCACTCCATTACAGATTTTCTTGTTAAATAACAGAAAATCCATCTGAATCCAGGGAGTGAGTTGAATATTTGTGGAAAAGATACATGGGTGGGTTTTCTACATTACTGTTTTCTTACTGAGTGAAACTGAACCTGAGGAGCAGGGCAGCAGCTAGACATTGCCTGACAAAAGCAGAGCAGGCTCCCACCTTGGTTCAAAGTTAAACAACAGCTCTGTGGTCAACTGCTTACTGCTTTCTCCAGTTGATAGTTGATTGTGGGAAGGTTATGAGTTTACCAATGCCAGTGTGCAAAGCTGATGTTAATTAAAATATTCCACTGGAAATATTTCATAAGATAGGAATACAAGACTGACGCCAGTTTGTCACAATTCACTAGACTGCTTGAAATTTAGAATCGGCCTGGCAGGTAGCTGTACTGAAGCCAAATGGAGTCCCGGGCAGAGGGCTTGGCTTCTAGATGGGTGGTTTTCTCTTTTTCTTTTTTTTCCAAAGTGTACCATGTCAAATGTGCTTATGGTGCTGTAACACAGATAAGAAGCCAGTGTTTATGGCCCTCTTTTGCTCATGGTAACAACATGCAGGCTAAGTAAATATGAACTTCCATAGATGTTGAAAGAGATACAGCATTTTTAAAAATTAGGCTTATAGGGATCATAGACTCATAGAGCCACTAAGGTTGGAAAAGACCTCAAAGATCATTCATCATCCAACCATTAACCCAGCACCACCATATTCAACACTAAAGTGTATCCCCAAGTGCCACATCCACATGTCTTTCTAACACTTCCAGGGTGGGTGATTCCACCACTTCCCTGGGCAGCCTATTCTAATGCCTGGCCCCTCTTTCAATGAAGAAATTTTTCCTATTATCCTATCCAAACTTTCCTTGGCACAATTTGAGGTCATTTCCTCTGGTCCTGTTGCTTGTTACTTGGGAGAAGAAAAGACCTCCACCTGGCTACAACCTCCTTTCAGGTAGTTGTGGGGAGTGAGAAACTGTATCCTGAGCCTCGTTTTCTTCAGGCTCAACACCCCCAGCTCTCTTAGCCTCTCCTCATAAGACTTGTGCTCCAGACCCTTCCCCAGCTTTGTTGTCCTGTGGACATGCCCCAGCACCTCAATGTCTTTCTTGTAGCGAGGGGCACACAACTGGACACAGGATTCGAGGTGTGGCTGCATCAGTGCTGGCTATATGGGGGGGTCAATCCGTGCCCTGCTCCTGCTGGCCACACTATTGCCGGTATAGGCCAGCATGCCAGGGATGGATCTAGTTACCCAAATGTACATATCTATTTCTGAAAATTTCAGCCAGAGTTTGACAGAAGTAGACTCCCCAACTCGCCTCTCCACTCAATAGCTCAAAATCCCCTTCTCACATTCAGCTTTACTCTGAAGAGACAATCTCTCTGACACACTGAAGCCCACTAAAGCACAGCTCATTTACTATGCCAGTCCACGCCCAAAGAGTTGAAGCTCATGTGATGCTTTGGCTGCTGCAGTTACAGTGTGCTTCAGGAGGGATAGGGCACATTTATCCAGCTGCCCCTTTTAGTCCTCTCTTCTATATCAGATGCTTTCATAATTGGTACCTTTTGATAATATATATCATCAATGTAAACAAACAAGCAAATTTCACATCTCTCTTCCTTGTGGAAAAAAAAAATAAATCTACATAGTTGCAAGGCTCAAGGCACCTGTAGCAGATGTACACATTTATAAATAAAGGGTTGACCTGTGTTGGGGTTCTGTTACCCTTTTTGAGTTATTTTTTTTTATAAGAAAGCACTCAGCTCACAGGACCTCAAACACAAGTGCTGTTACGTCAGTGATGATCATACCATACAGCCCACAGAAACTTTTGCAGGTTTTTCCCAATTCAGACTAATACTAAACAGCTACTTCAGCTGTACACATAAGATAGAGGAATGTGACTCAGCCTACAAAAAAAGGTACTTTGTACTTACATTGTGTGGTCCTTCCAAGAACTTTAGTGTGCCCTCAAAAAGAATTCATTTAGCCTCACAATATCCCTGGGTTCTTACTGAAGGATCTATTTTACCACATTTCCCAACAGAAACATTGCAAAGAGGTCATAGACCTGATTTTCAGATGCCTTTAGTGCAGAAATGTGCAGGCACAATGCAGGTACATTGCTGAAAAAAATTCTTAATTTCACTAACTACACATGGAGATGACCAGACAAACACATGAATGGTCCATTTAATCCACATCCAGCTCTTGTTTGGCCAAAATAAACATCAAATGTGTAACCCCTGAATTCATGAACTTCAGGCTTTAAGGTCATGAAGGAAATCTGTAGGTGTATTTGATGCAGCCTTGCAGATAGCCTCAGTGACCCTGCCTGTTTTACTACCAAAATATGGGGGTTTTTCCCCACCAAATCCATGTGTGTTCTGGGAAATACTGAAGAAAACCTTTAGCATAGATCCTTAGTGGTGCTGCTACTTACAAGCACAGTGAGGATCTTTGTGACAAGCAGGAAGTACTTGCATTTGGATGTGCGACACTCTGGCAGACCCACCTGAAATTCAGGGGAAAGTATGAACTAAAATAACAGATACCTTTTTATTTTGCAAAGTCTCACAGAGGAAAATATTTTTCCATAATGCAAAGAGCTGTCATTTTTTTTTTATTTTTGCATTGCTCATTTTTATGATCTGAGTAATTTCCCATTTAACATTCTTTTTCTTCCCTCCACAGGCCACCATCCCCAAAAGTATCATATTCATCCTACTTCTGACTGGATTTTTGAATGATTGTTTTGGAGTCTGGCTTTATCTCCCCGGAGTCTCATATCCAGGGATCAGCAAACTGGTTCATATAACTTACAAACTGACCTGAACCATAATTCAGCACTAAGGAAATGTTCTGAGGTTTAAAAAAAAAAAAAAAAAAAAAAAAATCAGTGCGCTTTTCACATTCATACACCTCTCTACTCCCACATCCTAGAATCAGCTGGAATGCCAAATGATGCCAGGTTACTTGCTGCCTCAGGAGTTTGGGTGTAGTTTTGAAAGCCCCATGGGTTTTCAAAGCATCTGATTTCTTGAGTCCTTCTTTCTTCACCAAATTGACAATTGTTAGTGACTGTCGTTGGGGGGTTTTCCCCTTTTTTCTTTTCCTTTCATTCAATTGTGCAATAATATCTGTGCTTGAAACCCGGTAGGAAGGCCAGTTGGAAGAGGGCATTCAGAAAGGAATAGGAAACTCAAAGAAATTAATAAAAAAAGAACTCCATATTTCGTTCTTGATTCCCAAATCCACCTAAAAATTCCCCAATGTTCTTGAAGTGTTCACTCTTTCTTTCGTCCCAGATGAGAAATTTTGTGTGGGTTTCTGCTCTGTCCCTGTATTGTAAACATGTAAAAGTTTGCAGTCCACTACATTTTTATTGAGAGAGTGTCTATAAATAAATCTCATCCAAAGACTTTCTATATATGCTGTTTCTGTTCTCACATTAGGGTGAATCTAAGCTGACGCAGCTCCACACCTCTTAGAAGACATGAACACCTCACATAATAAATGGCTGGGTTTTGCCACAATACCATTTCTTTTGCCTGATTTACCATGCATCTGACCTACATCGCTCAATTCTTTAGAGTCAGACTGTGCAAATACACAGGTCTCTTCTCTGAGGATGAAGGGAAATAGTGAAGAATCACCAGAGTAGTTTCACAGAGTATACTGGTTTGAAAAATAGGAGGTGGCATTTCATTTGTACTAGTTATGTACCAGTTAGCAATGACACCACTAAAACTCTCTCATTACTCTGTGCATAAGTCCTTTTCTTGATACAGTGTTGTTTTTCAAAGAAAGAACATCTGTAGACACCGTTTCATCAAAACAAAAAGAAATACTTGATATTGTAAGTTCTTGGCTTTCACTGAAAGGGACAGGAGTCTTGCCACTGATTTTAAGGGAAATAGTCTCTTATCCTCAGCTACCACAGCACTCTAATGTCAGCTAGGACAACCTTCCCTGCCCACTCCCTCCCCACCGTTAACAGAAGAGCATCTGTTTTCATCTCAGATTCTGTACACCAGGTTATTTAGGATGCATAGTTGAGTGGATGTAACATTGTTGAAATAACAGATGTTCCACTAGTTGAACAGGCATCAAAAGTGATAAAATCAAACCCCACTTGACAACTGGAACCCATTTCAAACATAATAGTCAGATAAAATGTAAGTGCTGCCTTTCTTTGGCCCTACAATCACACTGAAGTCTGAGGAAAAAAATAAAATAATAGATGACCAGTGTCTACAAATTATTCTTTAAGGCATGTCTCCTGCTGTAATTGTTCATCTAACTTGTCACATGTACTGTTATGCCCATCAGCTCTGTCCCGGTGCTTTCCTTTCTGTACCGGCTGCCCTATGAGTATCCACTCCAAGAAGGCTTGACAACACTTTAGAGTCACAGACATTGGTCAAAACTACCGGTCATGACCTTGCCAGCAGAAACAAGGTTGATATTGAAAGTCTGTGCACCAAAATAGAGGTGCTATACTGACAACTTTTTCCAAAGGTTGCAGATCCAGTATTAGAACCTACCAAATATTCATCTGATGTGACAATTTTAGAACTATAACTTCACTATTTTCAAGTGGAGCATTTTATATATTAAAATGCTCTGTCTGGTTTTGGCTTTGATACTTGAGGAAAAATAAGGGAAATCACAGATTTAATATAACAACTGTAAGACTGAAATGTTTTTCAGGGGGACTCACCCCCAGATATTTCTACATTTCAGCAGTGTTAATTCAATTATCCTGTAACTAACTCAAATAGAGCATTATTTTTCACAATGGGGGAAGTTCTAGGATCTTCCTTTGAAAGCATTTTTATCTCCATGAAAACTTAATGTGAAATGCTAACTTAAATATTCCTCCAGCAGTCTACAGACCCTAATCCAATTCCCACTGAAGTTAACAGAGCCCTTTCAATTACTCCTCCAGTAGGAAAAATTTATTATGACAGCGTCTCAGTCTTCATTGACTCCTGTTTAATTTATCTTCAGAAATTAGCCCCCCCACTCTTAATCTCTGTGTTAAACTACTATTGAGCTAATTTCCCTCTCTTCACCTATTTTTACCTATTTCGTGATTTCTTCTTCAAACCACTTCGTATTGGCCTTTGCTGCATCTCAACAGTTGATTCCAGCTCAGTTTGCCAAGACATAATTCTATAGTTGATTGGATTTTCAGCCCTCCCAGATCTCCTTCACCCACAATTTAAAGTCTGCTATAGTCAGCAAGGCAAATATTGGGACTTTAAGTTGCTGGCAAATGAAGTAGAAATATGCATGAAGTGTGGGATTACTGGAACACTGGGAGCTTTTTTTCTCTTCCATCTTTGCTTTATGGATGGCAGAAATAATGTAAGAGCCACTTTGTCATTCACACCTTTGGCAGTTCACTCTTTTGGAAAAGCAGCTGCCTCTGCCAAACATTTTTATTGCCAGTATTGCTAAAAGAATTACTGGAGGTGCAGGATGTAAGGAAAGAATAGGTATTCTATTTCTTGACTGACAAATGGTATCATTCAATTTGAAATTAACTAAGGACTACCAAAGAAAATGCTTTGGCATGATGACTTAGTAATCATTTAAACACCCTGTTGAATTAGGTGTCACAAATGACATTCAGCTTTAACTCAGCTATAAACTGGAGGGAGTTGTAATGGCTAGAAGCTTATTATGACCAATATTAACTAAGAATTTCAGATCCTCAAAGTCTTCCACAAACAATTGATAGTCTTAGAGTTGCCCATAAGTCTGTTTCAATATAGTAATGACCTGCTATGCACAAGTACTGTGCTCACTTTGAGTACACTGCAGGTTCACACATTTAATTAAGGTGTTCCAGCAGAAAACTTTTACAGAGGCCACAGTGGCAGGTATAACAGTGCTGCCAGTCTCTGTGCAACGATTTAAGAACAGCAGCCAGGAATCAAACAAAAGATCTGGTGGCCAAACTCTGTCAACAGCCAGTAATACAGGCCAAGAGAAGAGTCCAAGGGTAGGTCAAGCATATAGTGATGATTCCCCAGCCTCCCCTTCTAGCCTACAGCAGTCTGCAGCTCAGCAACCTCCTTTCCAGAAGAGGGATCTATGTGTTGAATAGCCCTTGAGGGATTTCTTTCCTTTTCCCACAAAATTTGGCTATTCAAGTGAGAAGCTACGTAAACCTTTTGGCATCCACCACTGACCATATAACTGTGTGTTC
This sequence comes from Scytalopus superciliaris, assembly GCA_013400415.1. Classification (NCBI taxonomy): domain Eukaryota; kingdom Metazoa; phylum Chordata; class Aves; order Passeriformes; family Rhinocryptidae; genus Scytalopus; species Scytalopus superciliaris. The sequence continues at coordinate 285,715 of VXBX01006539.1, forward strand.
CACGGCTTCCCTAGGAGGGATAAAAAATGTCATCTTCTCCTTAATCGGAACTATCACTCAATCATTTAATTTGATGTTCTCTACTTCTGATGTAGAGAGACAGTGAACAGCCATTTCCTTTTTACTTTATTCATCCCTTTATAGACATATGTCCTATCTACCCTCGCTGATCTCTTTCCCAAGCAGAAGAGTCCTAAACCATTTATTCCTGATGTTAAAGCTTTTCCACACACTTGATCATTATAGCTGACCTCCTGTGATTCTTTACTTTTAATATCACATTCTCTTGAGATGTGATATCTGAACTATGTGAACTCCTCTGTAGATGTACCGTGCACTTAAACTGAACAAAAATTATGATTTTTCTTCTTCATTTCACGACATTTCATTTGCTTTTGACAGCACTTAGGCCATGGATCTCTTGCTTTTGGTTGGAGCTTTGCTGTTCTTACATACATCTACACTGAAAGGTTTTTAATAGTTTTATTTATTTTGACTAGCTGGCATTAAAATAGCAGTGAGAAAATAGTTTCATTTTCTACTGACAGGTTTACTTTGCCCTCTAACTTTTTTGTTGTCTGCAAGACAAGTCTCTGACCTAAACTGCTCTGTATACATTCTCATTTTAACCTAAAGTAGCCAAAGAGATTGCCACTCAAAATAAAGAATGTGTGCTTCTCACCACACATCTTCCACTGAACTTTTTTGTTTTCTCGTTTCAAAAGCTCACAATAGCAATAACTGAGCAAGGATATTTTTAAAATAAAGCATTTTAAATCAACAGTTTAAATAATACATTTGAGATAAAAATATGTAAATATAACAAGGAGCTGACACACCTAATTAGTCTCATTATTTTGTGCTTCACAATGTACATTGTGTTGCACATCCCCAAGATTTTAACTAGGAGAAACTTCTGTTTTCAGCAGGGTTTGGCTGATAGAGACTCTACCCATAGATTGTATGAATCTATTCAGTCTTTGAATAAATTATTCTAACTATTTCAAGGCAGGATTAAATAATATCAAAGTAAGAATTTTTGTATATTCTTGTACATTTACTATGAGAGGCCTTTTGTTTCCACTAAACCATACTCATTTCTCAGATCAAGAACAAACACAAATTCAATGGATCAAAGAGGATGAGTACAATGCTCTCTAATGTGTCACTAACCAAATGAAAACAACATCTGACAACAGTTGTGGATTTTGAATGATGCTCAGGTGAGCCCCAGTAGAGTTCAAACCTGGAGATCCTCTGTAGGTTAAAGACAACACAGCCTAATTGCCTCACTGTGTTTGTCACCTGCCTGAGCATGAGAAGGGACTGGGGGAACAAAGTGTTGATGCGCAGCAGTGAACCTTTGAAGCCACTGATGAATTTTACAATAGTAACATCTGGTCTTGTGCTGAGAAAAGTCCTGTCCCACTCACAGAGAAATGCAGGCTTTGGTTTAAAAATGACTGATGACAGGCACAAAGGTGAGCAGATGCTTAACCATCAGCTTTTCTTGGTTCCTGCTGAGAGGGGACTGTATTCAGACTACAACATTTCCAAGTTCAGTTTCATTAGTGAGATGTATTTCCATTCAGCCAGTGATATGAATCTCCCAAAGGACGCAGGAGGACACCCAGGGGTAGCACAAGCCCATCTTATGTAGAATACCTTCCCTTTGTTATCCACAAAAGACTTAGCCAGTGCTCTGAATTTGAAAGATGTTCATGCCATTTTAAAATTTATACTTACTTCTGCCAGCAAATATTCAACACTTCTTTCAAATATGGTAAAGATACAACATGGACGTAGAAAAATCCTTTAAAAAGATAATTAAAATTAAATATTTGAATGTATAGCCAAATTCACACTGCCACAACTTCCATTTTCTTGTCTGATATCAAGCATCTCTGAGCAGCTGTCAGTATTGACGGCAGGCATTCTCACTGGTCAGCTGAAGGGCCACTGTTTTTTCAATAAGCAAGAAGAAAAAGCCAACATCTTTCCAGCTGGGGAAAAGAACTTTCCTTCTGGGAAAGTTCCATCTTTCCCAGAAGGGGATCTCTTCTTGCATGGACTTGGCATTGGTCCTCTGTTCCTCTACTACAAGAATTACAAGAGTGAAATAGAGTGGAAAACATCAGATCACCAAGGTCATGTGATGAATGAGGCTATTAGAGCAATTAGATGAGTTTTATCTGTTTTGCTTGGTAAAATAGAATTTTAAGTCGGCTCATCTATCTCACCACACCTGATTACTCTGGAGATCAAACTTGCAGAAAACATTTAGTATGGTAACAGCAGGAAAACTGCACATATGGGCATCAGATTACTTGTAAACACATTTTGCCTAGCCTGTGCAAGAGAAGACTGCAAAAACCCTGCAATCAGGGTAAGATTCACTTGACCTAAGGAAATCTATCAAATGTTTAGGAGTTTAGTTTAAGCCAACTCTCCAGGCATATTCTGTAACCAAGGAAAGGAGCCAGACCCCTCCAATAAGAAAAATTTCCTCATAAAATAAGGGTCTAAAATAGGTGAGAAGAATCAGTCTCTGCAGATTACTCTCTCCATTGCCCACAAAGCAAGCACAGATGTTGAGCTCAGACACAACACCTAACATTTCCAGCAATGGCATTTAGCATTTCATGTTGATTCACATCAAGCAATTCACGCTGGGAGACACAACTGGAATTATATCAAATGAGTTCTGCAGTAACTGCATCCACCCTGAAAGGACCCATGCTTCATATTGCTCAGCTCAAGGAATGCTTTGCTTATAGCAAACCACTTGCAATTTGGAAAGTCAAGCTCTTATGGGGTTGCATTAGGAAAAGCACAGCCAGCAGGTTGAGGGAAGTCTTTATTCCCTTTAGTTCAAGGGGGGAAGCTCATCTCAAGTCCTCTGTCCCGCTCTGGAGTCCTCTGAGTAAGCAACACCAACAGACTGGAGGAATTCCAACAGAGGGCTATGGAGGCAATTACAGGGCTAGAGCAAGGAGGGACGTACAAGAAAAGGCTGAGGGAACTGGGATTTTTCAGTCTTAGGAAGACTAAGAGAAAATGTTATTGCTGTTTACAACTACCTAATGAAAGGCTATAGACAAGTTGAGCCAGACTCTTCTCAGTGGTGCAGTGGAAGAATGAGGCACAAGAGACATAGATAACAGCAAGGGAAATATAAAATAGTTATAAGGAAAAAAATCTTCATAATGAGAGTGCTCAAACACCGGAAAGGGCTCTTTAGAGAGGCTGAACAGTATCCTTGGAGATACTCAACATTCAACTGAGACAGGTTCTAAGCAACCTGACCTAAGTTGGGTCTGCTTTGAGTGGAAGGTTGTGGTAGCTATCCCAACATGTAATCTAACCTAAATCATTCTATGCTATTATGCAATGGTTGGGGGCGGGGGAGAGAAGTGGATTTTATGGTTATTTTAAAGAATGGTATGGAATGTGATACTGAAAAGATTGGGTGATATACAAATCCATGACAGTGACTCAGGTAGGGTCATGTGCGTAGGATTGATCTCACCTAACTTTAGCTGTCCAAAATGTCAGTGTGCAGTCTCATAATGGAGACTACACTTCTCTCTGTAATTCAAAGACAGACAGACAGATCTTGAGGGTGGGAATTGTGTAATTTATTTGAAACACTCATCTTACAATGCAGTGAGATTCTTCCTGGGTTTCAGTCTTCCTATTGAGAGATTCTAAATTACCGTCTTGGACTAGACACTATCTTTTAGGTAGCTATTAGGGAGGATGAAACCTATTCTTGTTTCAAACAACAGAATTACACATGTATTCAAAGAAATATAGAAATTTTGACAAGAGTTATTAAAAGGAAAAGTCATTTTAGGACAGAGGAGAGTGAAAGTAATAAACACAAATGTACAAAAATATTCCATGTCCTTTCACATCTTACAGTGGACTTTCAGCACAACCAAAGAGCAAAATTCAAGTTGTTAAGAAATGTGTTTTCTTCCCACAGTACATAGCACAGTGGAGTTCATTGCTAACAGGTACTATCAAGGCAAAGAGGAAATATAAATTAAATTTTAATATCTTTTCTGAGATTATATGTTCTTAAAATAATCCCAAACAAAAGTATTTTGGCAATGCTGAAATTAAGGCAAAACCAGGAACCAATCAAACACATATTAGTATAATAAACTGTACTGTCACGATTTACACTGTACAAAGTTACTTTTTCAGATAGAGAGCAGCACAAAACAATCAGTTTAAAATAATGTGTTTTGGCTAATAAATAAAACTAGAAGGGACCCCAAACTAGGTGCAGGAACATAACTTAGCTTGTTCTCAACAGCCATACCAAATATACAGTAGATTGGTGGTTATATTAAATTAAAAACAAAACTCAAAAACTCACCCCTCACAGTACAAATTACTTACTGATATGAGCTAGGAAATTCCTTGCATATTATTCTATAGATGGTCTGCTCTCCAATAGATCTGCTACTGACCACTCCATTGTTAAATAATAAATTAAATAGACTAAAATGTAAAGGTGGGATCTAGTATAGAAGTTGTTATTTTTATGTATTTAAACCCATCTTTAAAACCATCTCAGTATTTTAATCTCTCCCATTACACTGAAAAGAAAGTTTTTCAGTCATACACATTTCACTTTTTTAAAAACGTCTTCTTAACAAACACTTTGTATTTTGTACATTGTACAGACAATTCAGATAAGGAAGGCCATTATAACAATCTAATCCTTCCACTGTACAAAAACCTACACTAATTCTTGAGTCTAGTCAAATGTCCTGGAGAAGGGGTGGTCAACATGGATCTACTCTAGTTTACCAGATTTTTCTACCCAATGATTTGATTCCTGTTTCCAGCCTCCCTGACGTCCCTGGGATGTAGGTAAGGGCCGGAGCAGCTCATGCTTCACTGTCAGCTGCCTTCTTTTAACAGAGGGGG